>OX596243.1:22009333-22061798 GCA_951394255.1 Polyploca ridens
ATATCGGAATCTCGGGCATTTTTGTTGATAATCAAAATCTGCCAGCAGGGTTGGATTCACCGTCGTTTGTACCCGTTTGTACCACCTTTTTTTTCGTTTGTACCACCTTTTTTTTCGTTTGTACCTCAAGGGGTTCGGAAATACAGGACTTTAAAAATCCTGGTTCCTTATATCGGAAACTCGGGCATTTTTTGAGATAATCAAAATCTGCAAGCAGGGTTGGATTCACCGTCGTTTGTACCCGTTTGTACCATCTTGTACTTGTACTTGTACAAACGAAAAAATAGTTGGTACAAACGGGTACAAACGACGGTGGATCCAACCCTGCTGGCAGATTTTGATTATCTCAAAAAATGCCCGAGATTCCGATATTAGGGACTAGGTTTTTTAAAGTCCTGTATTTCCGAACCCCTTGAGGTACAAACGAAATGAAAGATGGTACAAGCAAGTACATACCCAGTACAAAAATATGCATTAACAAAAAAAAAACAATATCTTCAAGTCGGGTTCCGAGCATTTTTCAACCCCCCGTATCTCCGAAACCCTTGAGGTACAAACGAAAAAAAAGTTGGTACAAACAGGTACATACGGTGTACTAACATATGCAAAAATAAAAATAACGATATCTTCAAGTCGGGTTCTGAGCATTTGTCAACCCCTCGTATCTCCGAACCCCTTGAGGTACAAACGAAAAAAAAGTTGGTACAAACAGGTACATACGGAGTACTAACATATGCAAAAATAAAAATAACGATATCTTCAAGTCGGGTTCTGAGCATTTTTCAACCCCCCGTATCTCCGAACCCCTTGAGGTACAAACGAAAAAAAAGTTGGTACAAACAGGTACATACGGAGTACTAACATATGCAAAAATAAAAATAACGATATCTTCAAGTCGGGTTCTGAGCATTTTTCAACCCCCCGTATCTCCGAACCCCTTGAGGTACAAACAAAAAAAAAGTTGGTACAAACAGGTACATACGGAGTACAAACATATGCAAAAAAAAAAATTACAATATCTTCAAGTCGGGTTCCAGGTTCACACAGGTCGATTATACCTATTTAAAATAGACAAAATCGTTATTTCGTAATCCCTAGTTTCCTCCTCCAATACTGGATCGTTTTATTTTATTTTTTTAAAGAATATAATGAGAAGGGCTTTGGCTATGTCTGTCGGTTTTCCTTTTATTTTTTATATTCGTCAAATTTGTTTGCTGGACGTCTGATAAGGGCAGTAAAAATGGTCAGTTTTTGTCATTTTAGAAGGCTCCTAATTCTTATAATAATTAATTTATGGAGAAAAACACAACCGAGAGACATACAGTGGTACCTACAGATTGCATGGCAAAATAATCATAGCTTTAGTGTCATTATCCAGAGAGGAAACTGAGGATTACGTTTTTATGGAACAAACGCCACCAGCGTTTCCTCTTAAGTATGCCAAATCTCATACTCCTGCGTGAGCGCAATATTCTTAAATCCAACGATTACCACTGTCGGGGCACAAGCCTGAAATCTTGAAAGGGGTTCAACGTTTAGAGCTTTAGTTTAGCTTATCTGGCATGTTATTTTCTTTATTGAATTTGTACTTAACTGAATAAAAAAAGACATGCTCACTTTTAGTCCTTATATGAAAAGAAATAGTTTCGCAGATAATTAGTATCCTCGGGAGTGTTCCATAAAAATAGCACGTCCATATGTAAAGGTCCACATCCTTGAAAACATATTGTTTCTAAAAAAAAAAACGAATACGTTTAATTTTATTTGGCATAACAACAAGTTACAAACTGTCTCCTAAGACTAAGCTTAACTAGCTGAAAGGTCATTAAATCTGGCACACTATTCCCGAGGCTACAGGGACTAGCTGCTGTAGATCTTGCCGCCAAAGCATCCACTCTGGTAGTGAGACTTGCAGCACGATCTCTTACACGCATTTGTCTTGCATGGTACGGGAGCTGTAAGGCACGCTCACTGCCCAATGCACATTTCGCACCCCCCCCTGGAACAAAGATGCAAGTCGACTTGCATGTTTTTTTTTATTGCACTAAACAATCAAGAAAAAATTAATACGTATTGTAATTTTTTTTCATAATTTTTATCTTCAAAATGAAGGAATTAAATACAATTTTGTAAAATATTGCAACATTAAAATATTTATATTTCCATCATAAAACGAAGTTAATATATTTGCACTTAATTATTCACTAAAGTTCCATATGCCTAATAGCATATTCATACTTACATAAATTTTGAACGAAGACTTAATAGTAGGGGGAGCCCAAGCGGGGATTTCGGGATTTACTAAAGCGCGGCAGATTAATATACAGGGGGATACTTTGTACCCGGTTAAGTACCTCCACCAAACATGAGGCCCATATATAAGGCCGTCCGTGAAGGATACAGGATCAGATTAGTAAAAAAAAATTTACCATCAGAAATTCTCGAGCGCGTCAGATTAAGGTAGGGTGAGTTAATTACATCCTAAAAAGTGTATATTCCACTAATCTGACAATTTGAGAGTGACGTAAAGAAAGGGGAGGGCAGCAAAGTTGTAAAAAAAAACTTCATCTCGACAGTCTCGAGCGTAGCAAAATTTTTTTTTTATTTTGAAGGAAATAATTCAAGAATAATGAAAAATATATAATCTGACGATTTCCGCAAGCCGAAATAACAAAATTTCGTCGATAAAGTTAAATGCGTGCAGCTTCGTGATGCCTACATTTCCTTCTCCGCGTTTCTATTCCTCTCTCACTCTTTCTCTATCTATTACTCTCTCACTCCGTCCCCACTCTGGTTTCTGCTGCCATGACGCCACCAGTGTTGCCAATGCTACGGCAATTACCGTGTTCTACGGCTTTCAGGCAAAAAAAACACAAAATGCACGGCCTACGGCTGCATCCCTGTGGCCGTAGCAGATTCTACGGATGAAGATGATGATTAATTTTTTTTAAGCTTTTTTTTAAATTATTTTTTTATAAATACATGTATTCTACTAAAAAAGCATACACTTATTTATTTGCATGCTATTTCCTGAGCTTTTCAATTAATTAAGTTCAATGATTTAAAAAAAATTTTAACTTCCCGCTAAGAAAAATTAAAAATTTTAAACTATTCGGGAAGTTATTGGTTTTAGCCCGTTCTGCGAAAATCGAGTTTTCATCACATCTCGACTTTTTAAGGTCATAGGAAGCTTCGCTGACTACCCCCGCGATGTTGTCACTATGTCTGTATAGTCACTATGTGTGTGTGTGACTATGTGACTCGCTTATAACTTTTGAACGACTAAACCGATCGGAATCTACTAAACGGCGTTCTAAAGAGTTCCCTCAAAATTAGATTTCCTGTGAATTTGAACCGATTCGGACCGATAGATTTTGAGAAATTTTGAAAAATCTCAAAATAAATAAGTTTTTTTTTTAAAGTGGTTTTCTTGGAATAACTTTTAAACGGCTTTATCGGTCAACTTCAAAAAGTAATCCGCCTTTGAGCTTGAAAAACCACGTCGATCACCACCAAGCTGGTCAAAATCGGTTGATTCGTTCGAGAGATATCGTGAACGAAAGAAACCCGAAAAAGTGTAAGTGTACTCCAACATTTTTGGTTCGATCAATAAAAACTAGAAAATAACTTATGAGGATGATAAAACTGCGTTGAATGCGTGAAAATTGCTTGATCCATTCAAAAGTTATTGCGGTTTGAAGATTCCAAAAATAGTGTTCTATGAAACTTCTCAAAATCAAAATCAATCAAAATCAAAAAGTCATTTATTCAGTTTAGGCCCTAGTAAGGCACTTATGAACGTTAAATTGGTACATACAGTTGAATTTACCACCGGTTCGGAATACACTTAAACTGAGAAGACTCCGGCAAGAAACTCAGCAAGGTTTTTTTTTTTTGTGGAAGATCTTCTATCAGACTTTCGAGCTGGGAGAGCTCAAATGCATAGAACTATTATTTCTTTGAACTCAGCGAGCTCAAAATATCACATAAATTATATTTTGAGCTCAAAAATGTCATAAGTACAATTTTAAGCGCCCAGGAATGGAATTAGCGGGAAGTTGCATGGATGGCCTTTAGGGTGAACCGTTTTTCTATATTTTTTGTCAGATCGAATCCCTCTAGATAATCGTCAGATTATGAGACGGTGCGTTTAGAACATAAAGATGAACCATATATATCTTAATCTGATGCGCTTGAGTATTCCAAAATGGCGAATTTTTTTGCACATTATGAAAATGGCCGCGAGTTTGCGTTCCAGCGAAATCGTCAGATTAGTGAATGAGAGCTTTTTTTGGTGCAGTTAACACTCCCTTAGAAAATCTGACGCGCTCGATAAATTTTTTATTTTTTTCATTTTCAACCCTTACATACAACCACCCGCATCATGCAAACGATCAGATTAACATATGTACATTATTAAAAATATGTAGGGAATTGATGCTATCAATATCTGACGCGCTCGAGGATGTCCATGCAACAGTTTTTTTTTACATATTTAAAAATCTATAGCCACTCATCACATATCATGGTGAGATTGTGGTCAAACACAAGCCTATAAACAGTAAAAAAAAAAAAGAAAAAGCCGCTTCCCCCACCGATGAAAAGGTATATATCATATAACATTTTTTTCTTCTTATCATCTAAGCTTTGCAACCCAATAGGTCTCTACGACGCTCGAGTAAATCCCCATTTAGCATCGTGGGGGGAGCCCACGCCTGAAACCATTACTTACCTCGGCCAAAAATGTGTTATTGTTGTTTGTTTTAATAACATGAGTTTTAATGCTATTTTGGTCATAGCAGCTGAAATAAAAAATGCTATGATTACTATAATATACGATGATAGCTAGAGGTAAAGGCGTCTACGGACGACACGATTTGACACCCTATACTCGCCGTTGGGCTTGGGCCGATCGGTCGGGCCGATCTCTCTTGTCATACAAACTTTGCATCAAATTGCTTCCAGGGGGCCTACCACCTCTCTTCTCTCTGTTCTCTCTGTAAAGCACCTGGGTGACATGATTTGGCACCCGATATGTCGGGCCCCGCTCAATCGGCCCGACATATCAGGTGCTAAATCGTGTCATCCGGGTGCTTTACAGAGAGAACAAATTTCAAGAGGAACCATGAGCACAAAGGAGTAATCAATTAATTTAAACGATTTTTTTAACAGCTTTGTTTTATTGTGTATGTATGTATTATGGAAGAAGATACTGAACTATTATATGGAAAACTAGTTTTTTCCCCTGATCTCAGTGTTGGTCAGGTAAAGTTGTTTATAATGATCCCCACCCCTGAGAGTACTTCACGAGAAGTAACTACAACAGAATAAAGAAAAAATATAGTACATACTATCCACTAGTGATGTAAACGCTGCTATTAACATATACTCTTATTGACGTTACATTATCTTCAAGTGCGATTGGACGATATGCTGCTGCGCATTGATAATCATCAAAAGCTTTTCGATACAAATTGAAAACGATTTCTGCATCATCTGAAACATAACATGTGGATTGTTCACGACGTTACTACTTGGCTTAAACCCCATCACAGACGTAGCTATAATATACAAGGTGTTACAAAATACCCCGTAAAAATATAATTAATTATCAAAGCCAAAAATTTTGTCAACCCTAGTAAGCTGTCATGTCTGGGAACCAGATTATTTAACAGAAAGGTACGTACCTTAGAAAATATATATGTCTAGAAAGAGTATCCCCATACTACATGACTTTTAAAAAGTGGCCAACTTTGCTACATCTTATCCTCGCGTTACGTCATTCTGCTTGTCATAGTGACGTTTATACCAGTTACCAGTTCTTGAAAAAAATCCAAGAAAATGGGGAAAAATATATTACGGTGTCGATATCTTTTTAAACTCCGAAAATAAAAGTGGAATCGGGATAATACATGATAATAAGAATAAGATTAATGGCGCCGATATAAATTAATACTTATTATTTTTACTTTGCTGTCAACGAACAGTAATTATTTGCGTTGACGTTTCAAATCAAGTCAAATCAAGCAAATCAAGTAAATTTTTTTTTTTTTTTTTTACTATTTATAGGCCTGTGTTTGACTGCAATCTCACCATGGTAAGTGATGATGCGGCCGAAGGTGGTAAGCACACAAAGCCTAGAAGGAACTGGCTCTCAAGTGCAGCTGTCGGAACACACCGAATGGTGCTTGGCGACAGATTTTCAACATGAGGGTGGTAGCCAGCCAGGCGGGTACTACAAAGTACCCTACCACCGTGCTATGGTTTCCTCACGATGTTTTCCTTCACCGAAAGCTCAAGCTCATTGTAGGATTCGAACCCGGGACCTTCATCTCGGTATCCGACGTCACTACCACTGAGCTATCATCGCCATCAAGTCAAATCAAGTCACATCGAGTCAAATCGAGTCAAATCAAGTCAAATCGAGTCAAACCGAGTCCAATCGAGTCAAACAGGGTCAAACCGAGTCAAATCGAGTCAAACCAAGTCAAATCAAGCCAATCTAGTCAAATCCAGTCAAATCGAGTCAAACCGAGTGAAATCGAGTCAATAAGTCAAATCGAGTCAAATCCAGTCAAATTGAGTCAACCCAAGTCAAATCGAGTTAATCCGAGTCAAACCAAGTCAAATCAAGCAAATCCAGTCAAACCGAGTGAAATCAAGTGAAATTGAGTCAAAACAAGCAAATCGAGTTAAATCAAGTCAAACATTTTGGCTAGGTCCAGAGATCTTCACTACGGCTTCTCCGAATGATATCTATCCATTGGCTTCTTAAAATTGGATCAATTGGTATTCTGTAAAAAAAGTCTTATTATTTAAGTCAGTTATTACAAAATTAAAAAAAGGTTATTCGACACGCGTGTATGTAATATTATTGGAATTGCAACATATTCACAATTTAAAATAGTATCCGCCATATTGAACTATTTAGTTATTGGTCCGATTGCTCTCAAAATTGATATTTGAGAGGCCCTTGGACCATATAACATAAATTTTTACTCAAAATTGAAAAAAAATTGCCGCCATATTGAACTATTTAGTTACTGGTCCGATTGCTCTCAAAATTTATATTTATGAGACCCTTGGACCATATAACGTGAATCCATGCTAAAAATTAAAAAAGTGTCCGCCATATTGAACTATTTAGTTACTGGTCCGATTGCTCTCAAAATTGATATTTGGGAGACTCTTGCTTTGAATATGAATTTTGAAAGCAATCGGCCCAATAACTAAATAGTTCCAAATGGCGGACACTTTTTTCAATTTTGAGCAAAGATTTATGTTATATGGTCCAAAACTGTCCCAAATATCAATTTTGAGAGCAATCGGACCAATAAATAAATAGTTCAAAATGGCGGCCACATTTTTTAATTTTTAGCATAGGTTCTCGTTATATGGTCCAAGGGTCTCTCAAATATCAATTTTGAGAGCAATCGGATCAGTAACTAAATAGTTCAATATGGCGACCATTTTTTTCAATTTTGAGTAAAAATTTATGTTATATGGTCCAAGGGTCTCTCAAATCTCAATTTTGAGAGCAATCGGACCAATAACAAAATAGTTCAATATGGCGGCCACTTTTTTGAATTTTGAGCAAAGATTCATGTTATTTGGTAAAAGAGTCTCCCAAATATCAATTTTGAGAGCAATCGGACCAATAACTAAATAGTTCAACATGGCGGCCACTTTTTTGAATTTCGAGATAAGATTCATGGTTTATGTTCCAAAGGCCTCTCAAATATCAATTTTGAGAGCAATCGGACCAATAACTAAATAGTTCAAAATGGCGGCCACTTTTTTTCAATTTTGAGCAAAGATTCATGTTATATGGTCCAAGAGTCTCCCAAATATCAATTTTGAGAGCAATCGGACCAATAACTAAATAGTTCAATATGGCGGACACTATTTTAAATTGTGAATATTTTGCAATTCCAATAATATTACATACACGCGTGTCGAATAACCTTATTTTTTTAATTTAGTAATATCCGACTTAAATAAAAATGTAATAAACAAAATGTGCATGGTACGCACATATACAAGTTTACATCGTACGCCTATGCAACGCGGCACTACGTAGTTCAAATGATTTTAAACAGATGGCTGTACAGTTTACTTGTATGAAGAAGTTGTAAAAATTGTGACACCTAGATTCAGGTTATCTAGAGCTAATAAGTCTTTTCTCGGAAATTGCGTTCGATTCTATAATAAAATCCCACTCGAAGTAACTAAAATGTCTTATGATAAATTCAAAGATTTCATAAAGCAGAGGTTAATTGACAAAGCCTACTATAAGGCGGCTCATTACGTGGAAGACAAGAATATATGGTTGTAGTAGCTTCTCTCTGCACTTGCATCCCCCTGGCTAAGTGACAATTGTACGAATAAGCATAAAATAATAATGTATATATTGTATAAGTATTTGGAAAAAAGCTGTAATATTAAAAGATCTTCCACAAAAAAAAAAAACCTTGCTGAGTTTCTTGCCGGAGTCTTCTCAGTTTAAGTGTATTCCGAACCGGTGGTAAATTCAACTGTATGTACATAACGTTCATAAGTGCCTTACTAGGGCCTAAACTGAATAAATGACTTTTTGATTTTTGATTTTTGAAGTATTTTACAAAATGTTCCGGTGACCGCATCCATGGTTATATACATCACTGACTATGATGGAAAAACCGAAAACGACAAACACGTCAACTTAAAAAAATAGGTCCGCCATCTTGAAATTCAAAATGATATTCGTAATTAGCTCGAGGAAAATCTTAAATTAATACCCATTTTGATTTTTTCATTACTGAAGCGACTACTTATCTTACATGACATAATCGTCATTAGTATTAAAAAAAAACATTCGACTTTCCACTCAAAAATTCGACTTGTCCACCGTCGCTTTTGATTTATATCAGTATCTACATACTCGTATTTAACTATTGACTGATATTACCATGGGAGTTTTGAGTTCATAAACTGGCAGCACAGGCAACACATAAAAAATGGCGCTTACTCAAAATATTTATTTTCGAAACATTTCAATGGCTTATATTGCAGAAACTAATAGAAAATATTGTTACTTACCGATGATAGGTGAGTTTTTTCGTTGGTCTAGATCGACCCATGTAGTTTTTATACACTTTTATCACACAAAACGACATTTTGAAACAATACAATTTTGGTGAATTTGGTTGTGTCCCAGTGACGTCTCGACTGACACTGAAGACGGGAAAATGATTAAGCCCCTAACAGTTAGGGGCTTATTTTATCGACGCGTAAACAGCTTCGTAGCTCCGTCTGGATATATCATTAGTCAAAGGTACGTACCTATTTTACCTAAAAATTT
Source organism: Polyploca ridens (assembly GCA_951394255.1). Lineage (NCBI taxonomy): Eukaryota > Metazoa > Arthropoda > Insecta > Lepidoptera > Drepanidae > Polyploca > Polyploca ridens. The sequence continues at coordinate 22,018,674 of OX596243.1, forward strand.
TCTATTTTAATAGTTTTTCTATTTTTCATTCATAATTTTTGGTACCTCATTACAAGGATGTCATTATACTCACGTACTGGCTTCAAAAAAATTCAAGTTTGAAAAAAAAAAAATGTTTCTGTAAATTTGACGTTTATTATGAAAAAGTAAGTGTTCGTTTAGGTTGTTCTGTTAGGTTAGGTCTTTTAATTTTTTTGTCGTTCCGCGAATTAGGTAGAAATGTAGTTTACTCTTTAATTTTACTGAAATAGGGAATGCACATCAGTGAAAATATTTTTTTTTTTTTTTATTTCTTTGGGGTATGTTATACAACGTTACTACGGTTCTTAAATATTGTGAATGGACTCGTTATAAGGCCCCATTTAACCTCCTTTCGGCTTTACGGGTAACAAGTATATTAATATGCCCAGCTAAAAATATAAATTACAGTACAGGTTGGCGAAGAAACAGAAATAGTATATATTATAGCTGCGTCTGTGATGGGCGTAAGAGAGGGTTCTCCCATGCTTTTAATCGGTTGTAGCGGCAGATTTGACAAAATTTTCTATTTACAGTGAGTGTGTCTGCACAGAGACTAGCGATATTTCAATGGCGTGTAATACATATCTAAAAGCCATTATCAAATAATGTCCTCCGGTTGGAATGGCCGCTATTTAAATGTTCTTATTTTATTTTAGATAACTAGCTATGCAGAAAAAAATTAATTGAACCTCTGTATGTCGTACAGATAGGTTTTTAACCGTCTTCAATGGAGGAGGTTTTCAATTCGGTTGTTTTTTTATGTTTGTTACTTCATAACTCCATCATTGATTGGAAAATATTTTTACCCGACTGACCCGAAAGGAGGGTTATGTTTTTCGAGTGTATGTATGTATGTCTATTTCTTTGGCACGCTCTGCAGCCTAAACGGCTTGATGAATCTAAGCACTTTCTTCTTCTTCTTTTTTTTTTTGTATATATTTAATCGGCTTGCGCTTGACCGCAATCCCGCCTGATGGTAAGCGAAGATGTAGTCTAGGGTGGACCGCGCGTACCCATAAGATGCCTGTTCACTCTGGCCTTGAATAGACCCATGCTATAATTGTCTGGAAACACTAAAGTTATTGGTTTGTCCCCGACTGCAATACCTTATAACCAAGAATCTTATATATAATATATAAGATTCTTGCTTATAACATTCAAGTTATATTCAAACTTCTATAGATAAAGAGCTTATTTTTATCTTTTCAGTTAATTTTTGTTTTACTCAGTCGGGTTTTTGGTTTCTATTGATATTTTTTTTTGTTTCCTTTTCCCGTTTGGTCCCATTGTCATCAGGTCAGGATTTGATTACTTTTTAGTGTACTTTGATGTCGGTATAAGTTTTTGTAAAACAGTTTTCAATTATGTCGATAAATGTTTTATCACACGCATTGAGCTATTATTACTACGTATAGAGAACCTATCATAAGCAAAGGTTATGTCCCATTTTTTTAAAGTCAACTAATGTTCTCTATAGCGTGAAATAATAATTAGTCGTTTAAGCAGACAGTAGAAACACGTAGCGCTATCAGAATGCTTTTAGGAGTATTTTTCTCGCAAACTCCAAGATTTTTCAAGGCCTTTATGGGTTTCGTTCATAGTTCTACAACAACAAGTGTGGCCGGATGGCCTCACTTGAACGGAACATAGTTGTGATGTGTGGCGTCTTCTCTATAGTTATAATAGCTCAATGATCACACGCCCTTAAAATATCGCTAGTCCCTACGGCTTACCCTGCGCCTTACCCTCCTCAGACACATTGTATAGTTTTTATTTTGTGTATTTGTTGTAAATATGTAAATAAATAGCATAACTGCTAGTATTATGTTGGAACCATCATAATAATATGTACCTATTGTGTATACCTATATAGGTACCTACAGTTATTTCATGCGTCAATAAACGAAAGTTATCACAGGTGATCATGCCTTTTCTGAAATAAATTTACTCCTAATACTTTAGTACCTAACCTAGGCTAGTTTGGAAACGAATCGATCCATATTATGGACAAAGTTTGAGTGATCCACGAAATCTTGTATGCTGCTTGTGGTGTACGTAGAGACAATGATTCACGAAAGGTAAGCCATCTCTGTTTCTTTTTTTATGATGACAACCTCCGCAAGATGCAAGATTCTAATACAAAAGATAATTTTACATGGATTTTCAAGAATTATGAGATATTTTAGCATAATTTATTTCTGGTATAAATGTACATTCAAAATTTTACTAATTAGGATTATTTTATACTAGCTGTCCCCCGCGGTTTCACCAGCGTTCCCGGGATAAAAAGTAGCCTATGTCCTTCTCCATACCGTAAGCTATCTGCATGCTAAATTTCATGATGATCGGTTGAGTAGTTCAGGCGTGAAAGCGTAAGAAACAAACAATCTCACTTTCGCATTTATAATATGAGTTAGGATACGGATCAGCGTTGCCAGACGTCCCGATTTTGGCGGGACGTCCCGATTTTTAGCCCAAAATTAAATGTCCCGCGCGCGGGACAGGCTCAGTCCCCCTTTTCGAGATTTTTGCCATTATATTACAAAGTAATCGAAAAAAAAAACCGGCCAAGTACGAGTCGGACTCGCACACGGAGACTCCTTAATTATAATGTTACCTTACTCAAATTGACTGTGAAATGAATAGTAGGCGTTAAATTTAAAAGTAGGTACCATTTTCAACATTTTTATATTTCGGAATTGTCCCTTTACTTGTGCTGTAAGACCTTTCTTTTTAACAAATATCGTGATTCTAGGTCAACGGGAACTACCATATAGGTTTAGGGTAACCCAAAACCTATAGGGTACTTCCGGTTGACCTAAAATTGTCAATTTTGGTTAAAAGCAAAGTCTTACAACACACAGTAAAGGGAAAATTTCGAAAAATAAAAATAGAAGAAAATTAAGGTAACTTTTGGTAAGTAGGTACTTACAAGTTTTCGTGAGAATCTAAATTTGCCCATATCTATTTATCGTGTTGACTCAGGACCTTGATTTTTATACACCTCATAGGGACTATAGACTTCAGTATGTGGTATAAATTTCAACATGCTAGGTCCACCCGTTCCTGAGAAAATCCGTGATGACAAACGGACGAACAGACTGAGAAGAGAGTTATCTTACAAGGGTTCCTTTCTTAACTTTTGAGGTACGAAACCCTACTAAGGGAAAAATCTTCGAGACTCGATTCCCGTGATTAATGAACTATTTACAGACCTACAAGTTTCTACGGATCCCTCGGTGCGCGAGTCCGACTCGCACTTGGCCGTTTTCTTTTTAGTAAGTCCCGCTTTCGGCGATAGAATCCCGCTTTTTTTTACTCAAGAGGTTACAAAATCCCGCTTTGCCCGAAAAAAAACTGGCAACGCTGATACGGATACATATTCATAAAATATTTTTTCTTTTTTAACCGACTTCAAAAAAGGAGGAGGTTCTCAATTCTGTTGTATGTTTTTTTTTATGTTTGTTACCTCATAACTCCGTAATTTATTAACCGATTTGGAAAATTCTTTTTTATTTGAAAGGGTACTTACACTTCTCGTTTGGTCTGATTGTCATCAGATCAGGAATTGATTACTTTTTAGTGTTCTTTGAAGTCGGTTTAAGTTTTTTGTAAAACAGTTCAATTATCAGAATATCTATAGTGGAATTTTCCGAGGTATTTGATCATCCACATCACCACATCAAAGTAACTTCGATAAACCTGTCATATTTTAGGGGATATTCAATACCTATAGAAAAAAGTGAATCTTGTATCTCACGCGGAAGCAAGCATAATGCTAGGCAATGCTTTAGAGAGTCTGGAACTGAAGCGGGGGGATTTAATACAAGATGACCTAAAAGTAAAAGTCTACATAAAAGATACCTAATTATTATTATACATAAGTATTATTTATGTTTGTTCGACTGGTTACAAACAGCATCGTGGTGATGATACTATAGTTTCTTATTGTGTGACAAGGAAAAATAGTTTATTATCCTTATAATATTATGGCACATTTTACAGACTACATAAATATATTCTGGGACATTCACCCATCTCAATATGGGTGTAAATAATTGGACTGTTTTACAAAAAACTTAAACCAACTTCAAAGTATACGAAGAAGTAATCAAAACCAGCTGGGCTATTTTAAAACGCTCGGATTCGATATCGGAAACGGATTCAAAAACTACCGACGCGATATTCCGCAATTGTTTTTTTAATTTCCGAATTCGAATATTTTTGATGTTTCTTTATGGAAATATCAATTCGATTGATCGAAAAGTTTTCGGAAATTAAAATAGCAATTTCTGAAATTCGCCTAGGTATTTATGGAATCCGTTTCCGATATCGATTCCGACGTTTTAAAATACCCCTGCTGATCTGATGACAATTGGACCAAACGGAAAGTGTACCCTCACAATTAAAGAAAGAATATCCCAAATCGGTTAATAAATGACGGAGTTATGAGGTAACAAACTAAAAAAAAATACAACCGAATTAAGAACCTTCTCCTTTTTTTGAAGTGGGTTAAAATTTATGCTTAGTAAGGAAGTAAATTGATCTAGCATCGGTAAAATAAAAAATGTCCAGTGGTCTGATACACACAAAATTCAAAATGGGCACCGAACTAACATAGATGCATGGCAATGAAAACCATTCGAATTAGAGATTTAAGCAAAAGTATTCTTTTGAGATATCATATTTGGACTAAAATACATTGGCACTAAAGTTTTTCGAAATAGCATACATTCGAACTCTAATGGTGCGTCCATTCTACGCGAATCGAGCACGAGCCAAGCCACGAACGAACAGGATTCGTTCGTTGTTCGCGTATCGTGGACGGACTTGCGAGCCTCGAACGAGCATTCGTCTCGCGCTCGACTGCGCTCCGCCCGATTGACAGTTTTTTCACGAACACAGGGATTCGCATCGCGCTCGTTGAAGGTTCGTGAAGTACTTACGTCCACTCTTGACATTGCGAGTAACAAACGAATTCTGCTCGTTCGTGGCTCGGCTCGTGCACGGTTCGCGTAGCATGGACGCACCATAAAGTATTTCGAATTCATGAACAGACGCAGCGTTTCGAATTTTGAAATACAGTCAAGTAAGGTTTGTACAGGAGAATTTATTTTTTGTAACCACGTGAATAACTATTGTGGTCATACGTAAGTTAGTAATCGGGGGGCACGGCAGTGCCCCCGCCGAGTCGAGCGCGAAGCAAACACTGCCGTACCATCCTTTACTGGAACCATTTCGCCGCATTTTCAGGCCCCTATTTGAGAACCTCTGGATAAGACCCGAACGCAGAAATTTTCGTCATCCAGTAAGCTATAATCACATACTTAAAATCCAAAATTTCAAGTCTGTAGGTCATTTAGTTCCGAAGTTAAGCGAAAGCAAAGTTTCACATTTATGACACTCACTCACTCACTCACTCACTCACTCATGATCATCAAAATAGAACTAGTACTTCTCATAAACTCAGAGAGCTGAAATTTGGTACAGAGTTAGGGTTTAATGACCACATAAAGGGAAAACTATAAAAACTAGGATAATCGAAGATCTGGAGTACCTGGTGACCCTGATTAGAAAACACAAAAGCCCAACCAAACCATTAGAGATCGAGACATACCGCCTTTACAAAAAATATTCAACTTGGTGGGCCGCTTCATTTTCTACAAAAAGAAGTGAAATCCCATCAAAAACATTCTGTAAAAAACTAGCCAAGTCTCGATGGAGCTGCTTGTTTATCTCTAAAAAGTAATGAAATCTAGACAAAGTCGTGCCAAGTCTAAGGTTCCTTACTGCGATTTCTTTATTATTATAGTTAATGTTGTGTGACTTGGCCGTTGAACATTCTTTATACGTTAGTGGGTACAAGTACAGATTGGTGCAATGGTGTCATGGAGCACCTGGTTTTGTACCCTTGTGTACCCTTCAACGGCCAAGTCACAGAACATTAACTATAATAATAAAGAAATCGCAGTAAGGAACCTTAGACTTGGCACGACTTTGTCTAGATTTCATTACTTTTTAGAGATAAACAAGCAGCTCCATCGAGACTTGGCTAGTTTTTTACAGAATGTTTTTGATGGGATATACATTACCTGCGAGTGCTGCGTGGACGACACTGTGTACTATAACAAGGAGTATCACACGCGTGTTGGTCATGTTGCTGATTGTAGCGAGTGTATAAGCACTGTCTCTTCGGTAACAACCAACCAGCGCGCGCTCACTTACAGGAATGATTAAATAAGTTTAAATAATTATATGTAAATATACTTAACCAATACTGCGTGGATATGCGATGATATTTTTGCTATATCTACATATTAAATTGGTTCAAATTATATTGTTTTTTTTTGTTGTCTTTTACACATAATTTATTTTTGTAGTTTTTAGAGTTCACTATCAAAAAGTAAATAAAATAGCATATACTCAGTGCATCTGTCTGTCACAGCATCATCTTCCATATTTAAGAGCTGGGCTCCTGTCGGTGTAGATTCCTCCACTCTACTCTATTGTTTGCAACTTCCTGCACCTCCTTATCTGACACGACGTCTATTTTTGCTTTTACGTGATCTATATAGCTTAGTAGCTTATTATTAGCATTGGTCTTCCTCTTCCTTAATTTCCCTCTATCTTTCCTTCTCTAATGTTTTAATAAGTTCGTTATGACGTATGAGATGGCCAAACATCTTTCCTATTCTAATTTCTATCGTTTCTATGATGTGTTTTCCCCTTGTTTAAGTATTATATTGATAAGTAGTATCACTACTACTACTATAGTTTCCATAGAACATAGTTTGCTTAGTTTGGAATCAGGATAATCATAAGCATTAATAATATTAAACCATTATTCATATATTATTTATATAAGGAAAACGAGAGTATTTTCCGAACAAATCATGTGACTAAAGTGCGCTAACCATGAGTTATTATCATTTCAGGATACAAAATTGTTAAAAAATATGCAGGTATAACTGCTAGTTTTTTTTTTTTTTTTTTTTACTGTTTATAGGCCTGTGTTTGACCGCAATCTCACCATGGTAAGTGATGATGCGGCCGAAAGTGGTAAGCACACAAAGCCTAGAAGGAACTGGCTCTCAAGTGCAGCTGTCAGAACACACCGAAAGGTGCTTGGCGACAGATTTTCAACTTGAGGGTGGTAGCCAGCCAGGCGGGTACTACAAAGTACCCTACCACCGTGCTATGGTTTCCTCACGATGTTTTCCTTCACCGAAAGCTCAAGCTCATTGTAGGATTCGAACCCGGGACCTTCGTCTCGGTATCCGACGTCACTACCACTGAGCTATCATCGCCTTAAGCCGCGTTTCACCATAACTTCATTATGGTAAGTTATGATGGGGCCAAAGGCGGTAACCACACAAAGCTTAGAAAGGAGCTGGCACATAAGTGCAGCAGCAGGCGTCTGTCGTGGGCTCCAATCATGCAAAGCTTTTGAGCTATTGGTGGAGGAAAACATCGTGAGAAACCACAGCATCAATAGAGTATCTGCCTGGTTGACTACCACCCTCAAGTTCAAAATCTATTGCCAAGCACCTATATGCAGTAGTTGCGATAAAGAGAGGCAGGGCATAAAGGGTTCGCCCAGCTCCTTTCCTCAAAATTCGAAATAGCCCAACTACAGGAGAAAGGACTTACAAAAGATCGCAGACAAATGACATGCAGCCTACGATGATGCCAGAGCTCCTTCAGTGTATGTAAAGTTAAATCGCCCTAAGAGTTAATGGTATACACCCAGGGGGCCAAGTCTGGCTTTTGTTTTTGCCTATGTTTGACTACAATCTCACCATGCCAGGTGATGATGTGGCCGAAGGTGGTAGGAACACAAAGCCTAGAAGGAACTGGCTCTCAAGTGCCGCTGTCGGAACACACCGATAGATGCATGGCAACAGATTTTCAAATTGAGGGTGGTAGCCAGCCAGATGGGTACTACGAAGTCTCCTAACATTGTGCTATGGTTTCCTCACGATGTTTTCCTTCACCGAAAGCTCAAGCTCAGTGTAGGATTCGAATCCGGGAGCTCCGTCTCGGTATCCGTCATTCTCGGTATCCGTCGTTTTAACGAATTTTAAAAAGGGCACTTTTTGTATTCTTTCCTAAGTTTTATATAAAATAAAATGCATTTCATGTTAATGAAATCTTTATTTTGACTTTTACACGCAATATTCGGAATATTATGAAAATCGTAAACAAGTGTTTTTTTTTTTAATAGTGTTTGGACATATTTCGCTGCATTAGAGGGCCTTCTCTGATTTTCATAACACACACTATTCTTTTGCTTTTGTTTAACCTTGTCATTAGTAGGTAGGTATATACGAAAAAAAAAACAGTCCGTACGTTCAAATTTTAATGGTAGCCTAATTTTTTAGCACGCCAGTTTAGTTGTAATGGGAACGTGTCAGAATAACTAGATTTGACCCATGCCCCCTAGACACAATCGTCATCGTTATAAAACGATAAACCATTGTATGGCATAGATATAATAAATTGTTAATTATAAAAGATATATTTATTAGGCACCAAAATAATACAATGACACAATAAAATACGAAGATTTTACTTAGATTATCCATAATTTATTTACTTTGCCTGTCTTTGTTTGTTTCAAATGTGCCTACTCATCTCCCATTTAATTAATTTTTGTTTTATTATTAGTTTAACTTTATTCATAGTGTTTTTTCTATTTTTTATATGTTCAGTTTGTGTGTATATGGTAAGGATTACGACCTGTTTTAAATATTTTTTAATGTCTGTAATCTGTTTTATACACCAATAAATAAATAAATAAATAAAGAAACAAAATATAGGTATTATAAAATAAACAAAACATTAATTGTACTATACTCTATTTCACATAGGATGAGTCGTCAAGGTCAAGGGTTTTTTACCAATATCTAGTGAAATTCCATTTGATTACTCTGAAATAGTACTCACAACATTTCGTGAAACCTAGCTCTATCATAGTATTCCTTTATTTTATCGAAATGAACATTAACCATTGAGAAATTTAATAAAATACTATGTGTCACCGAACTCATGTTATTTGAAATATACTATAGTTGGGTTACAGCGCTGATTTTCGGCTGAAGTCATGGGTACACGGACGCATTCGACCGATCATGCGTTTATATCTTTTATGTCTTGCCTAAAAGACATGATACACACAACAATATAAAAGTAACATAATAAAATACACAATACAAAACAACAGAAGATAAAAAAAAACAATTAAATAAATACATGATCATTTTTTGCACGTAGGTAGTGATATCAAGTGATAATTTGAAATGTCAATCCGATAAAAAGATTGATCGTTTAGTAACGATGACGATTGGCGATACCAATCTTGCTAGACCTCCAGGGCCAGCATACAAGATGGTTGTCGACAATCCTTATCGTTAGTAAACGATCAACCTTTGTATGGGATTGACATTTCAAATCGAAATATCACGTGATTTTTAATAATCTCTTATGTCAATCCCATACCAAGGTTGATCGTTTTCTAACGATAACGATTGTCCACAACTATCTTGTCTAGGGGGGTGGTCTCTGCAAGGTTTCTACAGTTAGCAGCACTTACGTAAATATACTAATATCATGGTTAACCTACTCGAAATAAGTAAACGGATCAAAAGCTGTTTTGATTCATTGGTTCTTCATTAGTAACAAACAAAACATATTCAATTGAAGTTATATTGTATAATATTTGAAGTCAACATGTTAATCATAATCCTTATCACGTTATATGGTAACTTCGCAACAGGCACAGGTATTTATTATATTTCATTTCTATAATTTTATGTATACAGAAATTATCCAGGCGGTTGGTCTGTAGTACCAGTAGGCCAAGTCTGATGGTGCGTCCATGCTACGCGAACGGAGATCGAGCCGGAGCCTAGCCACGAACAAACAGGATCGTTCGTTGTTCGCATAGCGTGGACGGACTTGCGAGCCTCGAACGAGCATTTGTCTCGCGCTCGACTACGCTCCATCGATTGTCAGTTTTTCACGAACACAGGGATTCGCATCGCGCTCGTTGCATTGTAGGCTCGCCAATGAACAATGAGTCAATATTACAATTTACATGATCTCATTATAACTCTACTACCATTAAGCCAAGTGCATTGGCTACTAAATTCATGGTAGATTTCGATGTTATTGAATCTATCTACTACCAAAACTATCAAATCTGTCAATTTTGACACCACTTATATTTCATTGGAACACAATTGTAAAAGCATGGGCAGGGCGGGGTATCACTTGCGGCCTTGCAAAAATCTACTCACACCCAAAAGGGGTTTAAAGAGGGGTTACAAAAGAAGAAATCAAATGTGTCAAGAGCGTTACGCCTACAAACTGCATTAGCAGTTTGGCGATGTCGAATTTTGTAATTTTGGTGATGGTTGGGTTTAATAAATGTTTATAAAAAAAAATGTTTATAAATAGTACTACGAAATATCAGTGGTGTCAAAATTGACAGATTTGAAGGCGATGATAGCTCAGTGGTAGTGACGTCGGATACCGAGACGAAGGTCCCGGGTTCGAATCCTACAATGAGCTTGAGCTTTCGGTGAAGGAAAACATCGTGAGGAAACCATAGCACGGTGGTAGGGTACTTTGTATTACCCGCCTGGCTGGCTACCACCCTCAAGTTGAAAATCTGTCGCCAAGCACCTTTCGGTGTGTTCCGACAGCTGCACTTGACAGCCAGTTCCTTCTAGGTTTTGTGTGCTTACCACCTTCGGCCGCATCATCACTTACCATGGTGAGATTGCGGTCAAACACAGGCCCATAAACAGTAAAAAAAAACAAAAGCCCATTCTAATTAAGAATCAAACTCTTTCCAAAACAAACACCTAGTTAGAATAGTAAAAGGTATAAATTATCATTTTTTTATTTCAGAATATACTCTTGAGTACGAGTGGTCATCCAATGGCCCACTACTAGCGTTGAATCAAGACGAGTCCACACATCCAGTTGTTCTTGAAGAAGACTATTTACATTTGAACATACTTGTTCATAATAATATGTCAATTAAAAATGTCAAGTAAGTAAGGCATGGCTACGTTCACAAAAGCGCTTTTTCGATCTTTTATCGCGCGTTACTTTTAACGTTTGGAATAGAATTTTATTAATATGACTTCACCTATACTTGTTCGCACGCTTTTCGTTGAGAGCATACTTCCATGCGCTATTTAAAACTCCGAATGGAATGAACCCAACTATTTGAAACAGAGGGTAACCTATACAAAAGCGTAGAGAGTCCGTCAATAAAATATGTAGATTGATAAAAATTAATTTCTTGCCGGGGTCTTCTCAGTTCAAGTTGTATTCCATACACACCCCCCACACATACACCCCCCCGCACACACACACACCCCACACACACACACACACCCACACACACACACCCCTCACGCCCCAACACACACACACCCCCACGCACACACACACCCACACTGATACATGCACATATTGCGTTTGTATTTATTATTATTTTTTTTTTTCTCTACTCAGGGTTTTATTACATAAATTTATCTTGATCCTATTGCATAGGAGAGGGTACTGACTTCTGTAACACAGGTTTAGACCTAGCACAGAAGTCAGGGACTTCGATTAATGTCTGTACTATGTATTTATGTCAATAAAAATTTATTATTATTATTATTTGGAACCAGTGTAGAGTCATTTTGTTAACGTTCATAAGTGTCTTATCAGGGCCTAAATTGAATAAATACTTTTTGAATTTGAATTTGAATAATAAATACTCGCTTTTATCTAATTCAACAATGTGACATATATTCCCACACTTTATACCTCACACACACCCCACATACACCCACACAAATAAATACTCACACATATTTAGGGTCGGCAACGCGCGAGTGATACCTCTGGTGTTGCAAGTGTCCATAGGCTACGGTAACCGCTTACCATCAGGCGGGCCGTATGCTTGTATGCCACGTTAGTGGTATATAAAAAAAAACAATACCCTACACATATATGAACATACCAACACACACACCCTCAACACAACACACAAACACTTTTACATACCGGAATACTTTTTCTTTTACTTTATTGAATATTATTTCTGCAATGTTATTTTTACGGTAACAATGACTAGTAGTAAAAATTTTCAGGGTATTGACTCAATTCCACATAGAGCGTCCCAATTTTTTTAAAGTGTCTTTTTAATTGTCGTTTACTATTAATTGGGTGAACCCATAATTTGGTTTTCACTTTCGCCTTCTTATGACACAATTAAGTACCTACCTAAAATTGCGATATCAGTAAAATCCTATCATAGCCGCGTCCGTATCGAACAAAGTATATATAAAGTTAGCGTTTATTTCAATGGCGTCAGAGCAAAGCGGTAAAAAAAGCTCTTATTTACGCAACGCTTTTTTAAACTCCCGTCCGAACGAAGGAACGGATAGTAAGGCTGAGTATCCACCAGAGATATACTAAGCTGCGTTGCGAGAGATGTGTTTTTTAAGCACCAACTCTCTCTACTTTTGATAGTTGTTATGGATCTTTATAAAAATGGTTATTGGCCCTGATTCTGTTGTTCACAACTAAACTAATTTTAATCTCACTATGTCTCTTTCTAACAAAGAACATAAGAAAAGGATGTAAGAAATTTTGTCCTGTCAAATTAGTCCAATGCTTGTTTTCAGTATAAATTTAGTCGCCATCTATCGTGGTTACGCCTAAATACACGCAAAATAAGACGGTAAAGATTAATTTCACAACTTAAAATATGTTCTATCCTTTTTCAATAATATTCGGAAGAAAGAGATGAGATGTGACTAAAATTAGTTTAGTGCGATTTACATCAGAATCGGCACCATTAACTTACAAGCTTTTATTTAACTTGTCTTTTATAATATGGATCAAATCTTGCAACTGAATTTAAAATCAGATATTTCTACCTGATTGAGCTGAAATGTTGCATACCTACACGTTCCGGTTGGATGACAATGCATAGTGAATAATAGCTTGTTTTTACAACTTCTCGTCTTTGGTTTCGGGCCATAGCCAAACTAAGGAAATATCGAAGGAAGGTCGAAAACCACAGAGTAGCTCCCACTAGGCCGTATTTCTTTTCGACTGTCTAGCGTTAATGGTGTGGTCAGATGGAGATTTTTCATACTAAAATTATAATAGCGAGAATAGATAATATAGCCAATATATAGCATAATAGTTTGGAATAGGCATACAGGTAGTTCATAAACTTAGTACCTGTCCAGAAAAAGTGAAATCGCTGCGATTATCTCGCGCGATTGCATTACGCGTGATTACGCACGTTGTCGAGATACTGGGAGCCCATACATTGCGTACACAAGCATCGTGCGAATTTAAAATACGTGCGTAAATCGCGTTCACTTCCCCCATACTTTGACTCGTAATACGCGCGAGAGAATCGCAGCGAAATCGCCCCTTCTGGACAGGGTCTTACTTAGATGAGGAACCCCCCGTTCCTCATCTAAGTGCTATCTCACCCCCCATGAATACTAATTAATGATTAAATTATTTATTGACAGGTGCTCTAACTACTTTTGCGGATTTGGTATTCTTAGTACAAAACACACGAATGCAGGCCAAGACATATTTAGTTTTACAGTAAGTACGAACTTAATGGTCATTTCATCACACTTTTTTTTTCTAAACCCCTGGGGTGTTCCTTCTCTCGCCGTTTGGTGCGGGGCTGCGGGACACAAAGCACTCAACCGCCTGCCCCGCCGGCGTCGCTCGTTTGAGCCCTTCTCGGCGGGGCGGGGCTAAGTTTTTAACTAAGCCCCGCCTCGCTCCTTCCGCTGGAGGCGCACAGGAACACTTGGGCGTCTCCATCATGGGACCTTTGTGTAGGTGGTGACCCCCCGATCAACCACCCACAGTTCCGTCATTTCATCACACTAATCCAACTTCTACTAACCTGCCTGCTAACATTATAATTGAGAATGTTTGTGTGTGTGTGTGAGCTTAGCTCTTAAACGTGGTTTTAAATGAAACTTGAAACATAGATTGGCCCAGGAATAGCATATAGGATAGTTTTTATCCCAGGAAAACAAAAGAGTCCTCGAAAACGTGGGTAGCAACGCGGGTACATTGTGGGGAGTAACGCAATGATGATGATTATTATGATGATGAATGACGTTAAAGCGATGATAGCTCAGTGACAATCACGTCGAATGCAGTGAACAACATAGTAGGTTCGCATCCTACAATAAGCGAAGGAAAACATCGGAAACCATAGCACGGTGGTAGAGTTCTTAGAGACGAGGTAGAGATTTCTGACCGAAGTCAAAGCCTTTGGCCAAAGTCGAGGGGTTAATAACCCTAAGAAATTCAGTACAAGATTGGCTAAAAGTAAATAAAATATGTTATAGTTTAAATAGAATCCGTTTCTGTATACAGGAATTTTCTTTTCTTTTAATTTTATTTTGGGTTTTTGTATTTATTTGTAGTTTTCTTTTGATTTCTTTGTATTTTATGTTGTGTATATCTATAATTGGCATCCACATCAGTCGATATTTTTTTGTCTAAGTTACTTTGTATTTGTTTTAATGTGTGTGCTGTTGATGTGCCTTTTTGAAAATAAATAAATACATTTTCATAAATGTAATATTTATTTTCATCAAAATTCAACTCATGGTTCCGACTTCCGACCCTTTTTTTTTTTTTTACTGTTTATAGACCTGTGTTTGACCACAATCTCACCATGGTAAGTGATGATGCGGCCGAAGGTGGTAAGCACACAAAGCCTAGAAAGGAACTGGCTCTCAAGTGCAGCTGTCGGAACACACCGAAAGGTGTTTGGCGAAAGATTTTCAACTTATTTTCAAAGATTGTCAACCCCCTGGTATTGGTATGACCATAGGCGACGGTATTCATTTACCATCAGCTGGACGTTGCGGAGGGTTCTCGCGGTCCGGAAACGCACTTGAAGCGACCTGCAGGGCTATTTTAAAACGTCGGAATCGATATCGGAAACGGATTCAAAAAATTCCGAGGCGAATTTCAGCAATTGCTATTTTAATTTTCGAAAACTTTTCGATGAATCGAATTGATATTTCCGTAAAGAAACATCAAAAATATTCGAATTCGGAAATTAAAAAAGCAATTGCGAAATATCGCCTCGGTAGTTTTTGAATCCGTTTCCGATATCGAATCCGAGAGTTTTAAAATAGCCCTGCTGGAACAGGATAGACGGATAGTCTTATTTTCAATTACTAAATGCGAAAGTGTGTGAATGTTTGAGTTCAATACACAAAAAGGTTCAAAAAGGGTCTAAGAACATGAAATTTTGCATTTCTAGGATTATAAAGAAGGGAAGGGTTTTTCAAAATTCAACCCCTCAATATGAGACCGCGGGCGGAAATCTTGTATTATTTTAAATAGCATTCCATCGATTTAAACAATACAATATTTCATTTAGAGAATACTTATTAGGAATGAACAAACTCATTAATTCTATATATTTCAGGTAATTTATTCGAAACCTTTTGGCACCCAGTGGCGTTGTTTATTTTTTACCAAAGGCGGAAACATCTCGTCCACTTTAAAGTTTCATATAAGAACTAAATGTGAGTATTTTTTTTTTTTTTTTTTTTATACCACTAACGTGGCAAACAAGCATACGGCCCGCCTGATGGTAAGCGGTTACCGTAGCCTATGGACGCTTGCAACACCAGGGGTATCACTCGCGCGTTGCCGACCCTGAAGAAACCTCTTCACACCCTTCTTGAAGAACCCCATGCTGTACTCCTTTGGGAAAACCACGGCGGGGAGCTCATTCCACAATTTGAGCGTCCGCGGAAGAAAACTCCTTTGAGCCCGCACAGTTCGAAACAATTCTGGTTTCAATGTGTGAGGATGGATTCCCCGTAGATGGCGATATATAATATTTTGTTATATTACATTTGAGGAGACCATACCTTACTTTTTGAGTTATGCTATCGGCATTCACAGATTTTGAAATGCCTGCAGTGGTGCTGAAGCGATGTGCTCCTGATGTTTTTCCTGTACTACCGCGTCTTTTCGCGCTCTCCTACACTAAAATGGCGTGCTATGGTTTCCTTCACCGAAACCTCAAGCTTATTGTAGGATTCGAACCCCGGAACCTTCGTCTCGGTATCCGACGTCACTACCACTGAGCTATCATCGCCTTTCTGCGTGCTCATTACAAGTCACAGGTCTTGATTGATTGACCTTTATTTTATGCACAAGCATACGACCCGCTGGTGGTAAGCTGTTACCATAGCCATATGGACCGACCCATTCGCCCTCCCCGATGAGCTCTGGCAACCTTACTCACGCGCAGGAACACAACATCAACTATTTGACTGCGGCATTCTGTAAGATGGAGTTACTTCTCCAGTCGAGCTGCTCTTCGAGCGAAAAAACCCTTGCTCTACGTCTCTGAACTAATAGCGACCGCGACGTTATGATGAGCATTCCCAGTATGTTTATGCTTTATTTTACAGTGCCACCCACGAGTATGTTTGTCAATGATTATGAGATGAAAACTAAGACAAGTCCTCTAGCCGTGACGGCTTATGATGCAGTAGCACACTACACGTTTGCTGTCGGTGAAACAGCTGTTATCGACTGCAGTCCACAGGCAAGAATTGATGGGGTAATGACAAGCTTCTATAGTAATAATGGTATGCGTTTTCTTTATCTGGGGCCAACCACCATTCTATAAAACCAATAACATTATAACATAAGTAACGTTAGATCCCTAGTTATGTTCTTTTGTTTCAGACTCTTCTTTCTTTATACGAAAAAAGGAGCCAACATGTAATCGACTTTTGGGAAAAGAATCTGGTAAGATAATAACCATGCGATTGGGCGCTCCTTGTGGGGCTCCACATCGCTGTCAATGCGGTGAAGCAGTCGACTGCCTCGGACACCATGGCCTTTCTTGTAGTAAGAGTGCAGGTCGGATTGCGCGGCACGCTAGGATTAATGATCTCATCCGTCGTGCTCTTGCCACCGTCGGAGTGCCAGCTGTCTTAGAACCTAATGGCCTGGCACGCGTCGATGGGAAGAGACCAGATGGTATGACCATAATGCCATGGAAGTTGGTGTGGGACGCAACTTGCGTCGACACCTTTGCACCATCCCATCTTCCTAGCACGGTGTGCTATGCTGGAGCGACTGCTGCAGGTGCTGAAAACCTCAAACGGCGCAAATACAACAATTTAATTGGTAATTACGTGTTTGAGCCGTTTGGGGTTGAAACACTAGGGCCATGGGGTCCGAGTGCACACCTATTATTTCGGGATTCGCTAAGCGGTTGGTCGATTCTTCACGAGACCAGAGGGCTGGACTTTTTTTTGGCCAAAGAATCAGCATTGCCATCCAACGTGGCAATGCTGCCAGCCTTCTGGGCACTTTCCCTGTTGACAGCGATGTGGACGAATTTTTTGACGCCCCGTAATTGTACATATTTTTATTCTTATTAGGTATATTAGTTCTAATATTAGTTTGTTTTAGTTGTTATTATTAGTATTAACTTTATTAAATAAATCTATAACCATGCATGATTTTAAAGATGTAACCAATCACACGAGTCAGGATAATTTCAGACTAGTGTACATAGGCTATTTTGTGGGCCAGCCAGCGTGCTTGCTTGCTAGTGGTTTGTTCTCGTCTACCCATTTTATGAGCGATTTGTGTAGAGCTCTCACTTCCACGTGTACTTTTCAGATAATTCAAGTTCGAATACATATCCATTGACAATAAAGCTGACGAACAAGTATGATAAGAAGTTCGTGCAGTGCCAATATGACAACGGAGTCGGCGACGTTTTTGTCACACGGCTCATTTTCAGATTACAACACCCTGACACTCCGGGAAGTAAGTAACGGACGTTTATCTTCTGAAATAACTATTACCCTATGTTATTCCAGTTTATAATCTACCCGCGTGTCAAATTTCATCAGGATTGGTTGGCGTCAAAGCTAAAAACTAACAAACGCATTTATAATATTAGTAGGATTCAAATAGGTCTTATCTCATCATCATCATCATCACCATAATATAATGTCCCACTTCTGAGCATAGGCCTTCTTTCACAAATGAAGGTGTAAGGGAATATGTACCCCAAATCGTTACTAAGCGGAAGCTTAACAAAAAAGTTGGCAGAACTGCCACGACATTCATCGTGGCAGTTCTGCCAACTTTTTTGTTTTTGGCAATGCCAATTCTTTGGGCAAGTAGGTATCCTCCTGTCACGAGCCGTATCAATAGGTCTTCATAAGCACCGAGGTGTGATCCGACCTGAATAAATATGAACTAAATAATTTCTGGGATCAGATCAGATTACTCGAAACCTCGGACGGGACCCAATTTTCTAGCCATGCTGTATCGCGCTAGTAGCTATGCAAAATCTTAACGTAGGTGAAGTTCATCGAACAATTAACCCAAAGAAGTTCATTTTGTTTGAAATCTATTCCGCCAAGTCGCCACCATAGGCAATGCGCTCTGATTGGCTAATTCAAGATCGGTAGGTTCTGTTACTTATCAGTGCGACTTATTGGTTGCGGAGTCGGTTTGTCCGGTAATACTCAAATTTTCCCTCGATGCCGGTGATGAGAGAAGCATTGTGTGTGGTGATGAGTCATGGAGACAGGCTGGTACGCATTAAACCAAACCTAACTGGAAATACTTCTCTGTTATTAGGATCAGCCTGTTATTAAAATGTTATTTTAACTTGTTTTAAGGTATCATCTCGCTGAAAATTAACGGTATGAAAGTGAACGTCTGGCCTTCCAACCACTCAAACTTCGATTATTCGTTGGTTTATCAAGCTGGTGAGGCAATAGACATAGATGTTAGCATACAGAATGCTCAGGACTCGTCATTGCTTGTTAATTATGACGGTAAGTACAGTCCTTCAATTTATACTCTTTATCCATATTAATAAGAAAGATTGGGAAAGATCTGGAAAGACAGAAGGATAACTAAGAAAACAAAGGTTCAACTAATCCAATGCCTTGTTTTTCCAATCTTTCTCTATGGCGCTGAAACTTGGACCTTAAGACTGCAAGATCGCCAGAAAATCGACGCACTGGAGATGTGGTTTTGGAGACGCCTCCTGAAAATTCCGTGGACGGCCTGTCGTACCAATAACTCGATCCTCAAGGAGCTTCGAATAACAGATAGGCTTTCGGCGACTGTGCAGCTTCGAATTCTCAAGTTCTTTGGTCTCATCTCCAGAAACGAACACTCGATGGAGAGACTTGTTGTCCAGGGTCAGGTTCGCAAACGATCTCGTGGCCGATCACGCACTCGTTGGACTGATCTTATCGGGACGGTAACCCAATCTACCATGGTACAGTGTTCTCGCAGCGCTACGAACCGCCATAAATGGAGAAGAATTGCAAAAGCAATAACCCTAGTAAAGGGGAACATTGGCGTTGAAGACCCTCCATGTTCTTTTCATGTTCATTTGAGACTTTTTGGTGATTTGAAGCTTTGATTATTTAATCAGTAATCTATAAGGCCATGTGTCAGGTCAGCGAACATGCTTCTAAATCTTCTCTACCACGATTCTGATGATACTACTAGACTTAATCAATATTTAATAAGTAAATAGCAGACTCAAGCAGACCAGCCCCCACAAGCAAAGGACCAAAACTATATGGTGGTGCGAGAGCGGTTAACTTCGGGCCCCCCGCTAAATACAGTCCGTATTTAGCGGGGGGCCCAAAGTATAAGGCAGGGTTGGCCCAAAATACATGCGACGTTCATCCCTTCATAGAACCTTACTTTATTAGGTAAGGTTCTTTGTATTTTTTCAGATTTTATACGAGTTTAATACCTAAATCTTAAATTTTCAGGAAAAGAACACTTTTTAAGTCAGTATTATAAAAAAACATTAAACTTGAAGGAAGGAAACGATGGCGAGGAACTTCAAATTTTGGCTTCAGACTCAAAATTTACGAGAGAAAATCTGACTATTACATTCGTACACCATCCAAGTCGTAAGTGCCAACACAAAAAACATGAAGTTGGTTGAATTTTAGATATTTTGGTATCTTTGACTGTCTTTGTAAAGATTGACAAAGACGATGACAATGACGATGTTCAACTGAACTGAATCTTTTTCATCAAGGAAACGGGGGTGGAAGCTATACATTTTAATTTTAAAAGTCTTCTTTTTTTCAGATTTATTTTTAACTGATATAAATAAAGGCCGCATTCTGAAACAATACGCTCGAGCGGAAAACTCAGTGGTTGTTCATTATCAGTACTCAGATTACGAGAGGATTTCTATTATTTACTCTGTTCATATGAAATTACATTGCATCGGTACGGCCAAGTTTACTGCAAACAGCACGATAGGTATGTGATCCATTCTCACCAGTAATTTAAAGCTCTGCCAAACAGACGCGATTCCATCGGCGTTTTTATCGCGCGATATTCATCATTCCCAGTGATATGGTAATATTTAAGTCAATAATCATTCCTTATTTATTATTTCTTGTTCAAGTTCAATCAAGTTTCTTGCTGGAGTCTTCTCAGCTTTAGTGTATTTCGAACCAGTGGTAAATTCAACTGTATGTAACAATTTAACGTTCGTAGGTGCCTTACCAGGGCCTAAACTGAATAAATTACATTTTGATTTTGATTGGAAGGGCATTTTTATACTGCTGATATAAACATCGATAATGGTGCCGATTCTGTTGTAAATCGCACTAAACTAATTTTAGTCACATGACATCGCTTTCTTACAAACATTATTGAAAAAGGATAGAACACATTTAAAGCTCTCAAATTAGTCTTTGCCGTCTTCATTTGCGGGTATTTAGACGTAACAGCGATAGATGGCGACTAAATTTATGTGGAAAACAAGCATTAGAATAATTTGACAGGACTACATTTCTTACATCCTTTTTAAATGTTCTTTTTTTTTACTGTTTATAGGCCTGTGTTTGACCGCAATCTCACCATGGTAAGTGATGATGCGGCTGAAGGTGGTAAGCACACAAAGCATAGAAGGAACTGGCTCTCAAGTGCAGCTATCGGAACACACCGAAAGGTGCTTGGCGACAGATTTTCAACTTGAGGGTGGTAGCCAGCCAGGCGGGTACTACAAAGTATCCTACCACCGTGCTATGGTTTCCTCACGATGTTTTCCTTCACCGAAAGCTCAAGCTCATTGTAGGATTCGAACCCGGGACCTTCATCTCGGTATCCGACGTCACTACCACTGAGCTATCATCGCCTTAAAATTCGGAATTGATTAAATTCGTTCTTTGTTAGAAAGAGACATAGCGAGACTAAATTAGTTTAGTTGTAAACAACAGAATCAGGGCCAATATCGCATTTAATTGGTAGAGCCTCTTAAAACTACTAAGTAACATGCATTCAATTAGTCCTTTATCACACATCCGAACCAAAAAAGTCAGGCAGACAAAACACAGGACTTGTATGATAAAATTAAAAACTTCCCATGTTGGCCTTTATATTTGATTTCATCTTTTAGACTCCAGATTTTCAGAATTAAAATTACTATACAGAAGAAAAATTACCGCCACTTTGGAACGGCAAGATGATGGTTCCAGTATTTATTGCACTATAAAACGAATTGGCCAAAAAGAAATAGTAGAAGGACTCGATATACAACTTATATACAAGCCAGAGGCAATCATTGAAGACGGTAATTATTCATTTTGCGTGATTGAGTCAAAAATATAAAAAAATCCTTGAAGGCTGAAAAAAACACTAAAGCAATATACTTAACATTTTTTTATTTTTTATATACCACTAAAGGGGCAAACAAGCATACGGCCCGCCTGATGGTAAGCGGTTACCGTAGCAACACCAGGGGTATAACTCGCCCGTTGCCGACGCAAAAATTTCTTAATTTTAATTATTTGAATATTAAATTTTAATTAATAGTTTTTTTTTCGAATTCTCGGCAGATCCTATGTAATTCCAATATTGTTTTGGTAAAGTAGTCACTTAGGTACATATTTATTCTGATTTCTATGATAGTCAGTCACTTATTCATATAAAGATTTTTTAGGTTTATTGTTTTAGCTCCCTTATTAGCCCCCGTTGATGATGCAGATAATTCCAAAATATATTTTTACAGGTGGAACAATCTCTTGGATACCGTGGACCGTCAGTCTTTTTATAATAATGGCCATCATCGTCATCCTAGCAGTCATTATGAAAAAGAAGAAGGAGGTAACTTTTAAACAATATACATCCTAGTAAGACTCAGGTTATAATTGTAGGGAACTCGAGACTAATGTGTAAGGTTGACTGGCACTCGACAAGGTCAAAAATCTAGGAATCATAATGGGCCGTTGTATGAGTTGGGGCCCGCAACTGTTGCAAATTGTATGCTTCCGCTGCATCATTAAAGAAACTACCAATCGAAACGTAATTTGGCACGCGGGTAGATTATAACCTGGAATAACATACAGGATACTTTTTATCCTGGAAAAACATTAAATCCCTCGGGATGGGGGAAATCGCGAGGCGAAGACTTTAATTTCTATATATCAATTTATTGACTGAATTATGGTAAGTTTACTAATGTTTTCCAGAAAAAATGCAGCGTTTCGAACAATGTCAATCCAAGTATTGAATTTGCCAATTTGTACCCTATGGACGGGCCTGAGGAGCTACCTCAAGCAGGACCTAAAGCGGAACGTCCGCAGGAGCCACTGCCCCACACGAATCAAGAACCTTATCATTTTCATCGTTCTGAATCAAATGACCCCACAGTTTACAGTGAAGTGTATTACGAGCCGAGTTTTCCAAAAAGAATACCTCCAGCCTGTGCCCCAGCTAACACTGAAAATGAATATGCATATGCGGATTGTGCCCATCTTATTGAGAGACATAAGTCACCGTTTGATGCTGTAGCCTCAATGATGGCTGTAGAACAAGCGAAGAGGTCGAATAAAAATGATTACTCGAATCTAAAAGAAGTTTGCAAGCCAGGGCATTGTGTGTTGCGCAAATAGACTATTCCTGTAACTGATGTCGATGTCACAGGCTTTATCTCTTTTGACATGTGTCCTATCTCCATTTTTGCTCAGTTTGATAATTTCACTGTTCCCATTCTATACAATTTGATACACTGCAGTGTTGCAAAAAGTCATATGTCAGATTGATCATAATTTTGCGCCAAAACAGGCTTCATTCAAGTTGTATTAACATCGACTACGCAGTGAACCGACAATACTAAAAAAATAGAGGTAGGACGTTTTGCGTCACAGATGATAATCATACATAGAGATTTGTGTATAGAATTTACAAAAAATAATATATCATCACTAAATCTGAAAATATACATCGCTAAGTTGGTAAGTATGGACTCCATATACCCTAGACTAGATATAAAATGGTTGAAAACAAGCTATGTCCAAATGAAAATATAACTAATTCCAAAATAGCTTGTGTACCTACTGCTAGCTGGCTTAAACATGCGTCCAGAGAAACAAAGTGTAGAATAATAAAATGGTGTAGAATTCTGTTGTTTACAACTAAACTAATTTAATGTCACTATATCTCTTTCACATAAGAAAAGGATGTAAGAAATTGTCCTGTCCAATTAGTCTAATTGCTTGTTTTCAACATAAATCTAGTCGCCATCAAAATTGGTTACGTCTATTACTATTAGGCAAATGAAAACGGCAAAGATTAATTTGACAGCTTTAAATATATCTATTCTTTTTCAATTATGTTTGTAAGAAAGAGATGTGATTTGATTCAGTTTGATTACAATTAGTTTAGTGAACTTTACAACAGAATTGACCAAATGTCTTTATAATAAATGATGTAGTATTCATTTCTGATGGTTCTCATATCATTTATCGGCTTCGAGGAAATTTTCTATGATAAAGATTGAATTTGTATATTTGTTGAAAATATGTTTATGTTAACATTACTAATTCTATTTATACACAGTTAATTATCGGTGATGTTATTATAAAAGGATCTATTATCTGATAAGAATGGTCATGAGCGTTTTTAAATATATTTATTATTCTCTTTTAAAAAAAACTTAGTATTATTGTTGTATTGTATGTTACATCAGGACACAATGATTATAAATAAGAAAACCGAGATGTAATGGGTGAAAAACTATAATTATAAAAAAAAATGTGTTATTAAAATAAGTAGGTACAAAAAAACATTAGTTTTTTAAGTAATCTCAATTATTTGAGGTTTTAAGGTCTTAATTTTTATTTTCAATTGCTGTAATATTTAAACTTTCCCTATGAATTTCAGGAAATAACCACGATAGGTAGGTATTATAGCTTTGTATCAGGTACACCAAATATCCTAAAAATACTTTTATCTTTATTGTATTTTTTGGCTCTGGTATAAATTTCTTTTTTATCAGTTTGTGTACGTTTTAAACACATTTTCTTGAATAAATAAATTGTATCTACTTCAATGTAATAAACAAACATTTAATTTTATCAAATTATTCACAATTTACAAAAAATATGTTATAAAACGAAAATATTTCCGCGCACTTTCCATACATTTTGCGCTGTGTGATTGATTATTATCAAAAAGTCAACTCCAAAAACTCTTTTTTTCCTCGTAAGTGTGTTGAATGTAGTATGTATGATACAAGTGTGCGTTGCTGTTCGTTATAACACACGAGGCGGTAGGCGAGTGCGATAAGGGAGCCGAGAGTGTACTATTCTACCTCAGTCCTCAACAGAAAAACTTTGCATCTACTGTCTGGTTTAATCTACGGGACCTATGATTCTTGCATTAATCGCTGGTCCCGTACGATGAATTACCTCAAATATCTTCAACCAAGGACTACTATTCTCGAGCTTGTATTTCTAGCTCACAATAAGCCGACTCCGTTTGTTCCTTGTCAGATTTCACATTGACATACCGTGCACGATTGGGTATTCTAACTTTACTATAAAGGATATTGTTTACTTCTACTATTTCGTTCATAATCTGAGTATATACTGTAGCATCGTCTACTTTAAATTTTGTATTTTTATTTGGTAGTATCTCTACGTAATTAAGAACTGGTTCTATAGTATCTTTGTTTTTACCAACAATGACGTTTTCATATAGGAAATTGTCATTTCTTGAATTTGCGTTTACATATAGCGGTTCATTATCAGATTCTTTTTGTCTGTTTCCAATGCATTGTTTATTAGATTCTTGTTGTTTTGAGTTCCCTTGTGGATTCTTGTCACCCTTGATATAGTTCGTGTTGATTATATCCTTGGATGTTGTCTGAAAATAATGGCGAATACTTAGCAAAACTAATGTTTGTCCATGCCGCTGTGTAAAGTATCATAAGTGAATCAAGTTAACGCAGGTCTGAGGTTTTTAGATTTTTATGTCAGCAAGTTGACAGGCAGACATAAGGTCCATCTAATTGTAAGCGGTTAACGCCACCTATGGAAATTTGCAATACCAGGGGGATCGCCAATGTATAAATGACTTGAAGAGCACCAAATATTAGGTCCTTACATATGAAAATAGCGTTTTGACCACTTTGATCTGAAATATCTCCTATTTGGTTAAGAATTCCAAATTCAAATTTATAAATTCATTTAGCTGGTACATTTGAGTTTTGAAAAAAGTCATTCATTTGTTTTTTCCTCATTATTTTTTCTTTGGCGTCGCTTATTACCGCACAATGGAAAACATGAAATATCGGTATATTTACGAGTACGAGTTCTATCGTGGCACCAGTGCTGCAGAAACAGCTCGAAGGATTAATGATGTGTACGGCGCTGGTGTCGCAAAATTGATTTTATACTCCTCCCGTACAAAACGCCAATTTCATATGTAAGCACCTAATATAATGGAAAAGATTCTTGGGTTGGAGACATTTCTGGTATAGGCAGTGTGAGACCTAAGACGTACTTGGAAGTTGCTGGATGTGGAAGTCATATGATTGAGTCAAGTGCTTTGAGAGAGGCCTACTTCCAGAAGTGGACGAACGATAGCTGAGGATGATGATTCTGTTTGGATGATGTGATGATAGTTCAACGGCAGTTAGCAGTGAAGGAAATCGTCGTGAACAAACTATAGTACAGTATTACCCAACTGATATGGCGCGTCGTGAATCTTCGTTCACACAGAAAAGAAAGTATGGCCCCGAAGATTAACGAAAGAATGCTTAAAACTTACAATCCCCTCAGCAAGGCGCACGCTAACATGGCGGCAGCTGCCGACCAATAGCGTTTCGCGCGCTTTGAAAATGTATCTTCTGCGCAGGTGCATCGGTAAGCCATATCAGTTGCGTACTACTGTACACTGTAGGAACTTTGTACTCACTGCCTGGCTAATCTCATCTTAAAATTGGCAATACAGTTCCCATCTTTGTTTTCTGTAGTTACTACCTTTGGCATCTTCAATTATTAAGGTGAAATTGAGACCATATCCAACCGGATTTTTAAAATTACCTTATTTCTCTTCTTTCTGAAGTAATACATGATAAATGCGATGATAATGATGATTATCACTGAGACAGCACCCACAGACCCAGCAACCAACAACATCCATATTTGATTAGTCTCTGAAAGTAATCAAAAGTATTAAAAGTAAGAAAAAAAAGCAGTTTCAACGGGCCACTTGGCGCGATGGTTTTAAGATTCGACTTATTACACCGCAGGTCGTGGGTGTATGTCTGCATCTCCTGGGTCTGGGTGGAATTATGTATATTAAGTACGTATTTACAAACAATAATTTATATATTTAGTATATCAGTTATCTGGATTCCCTAGTACCTTTTTGCACGGTGGTAGGGTATTTTGTAGTACCCATCTGGCTCACTACCACCCTTAAGTTGAAAGTCTGTCGCCAAGCACCTATCGGTGTGTTCCGACAGCTGCACTTGAGAGCCAGTACCTTCTAGGCTTTGTGTGCTTACCACCTTCGACCACATCATCACTTACCATAGTGAGATTGTGGTCAAACACAGGTCATACGCAGTAAAAAAAAAGCTCTGCTTATTTGGGGATCAGATAGCCGTGTACATGATAACAAACAACTGTCCCAAAGAAACATTTTTTTATTTACTTAGCACATAAGCCCTAATATTTAGTACCCAACAAGAATGAGAGTACACCATCAGCTTTTATTTAATTTAGTTATTTATCCCTATTTGTTTTTTGGGAATGTTGTTTGTTATCATGAGTACAATCATGTGTCTAAGGCGATTATCACACTGCCACGCGCCCACGCGCGTAGGTGCGTGAGTTGCGTGACGCGCACCTACGCGCGTGCTTGCGGGAGTGCAGATCTGCATCATCGTGCGAGTTTTTTACGCATTCACGCGCGTAGTTGCGTTTTTTGGATTCACGGCGGCTCTGACTCATTTCATGCAAAATCATGCACGGCACTACGAGACTCGGTGTGCCATACCTTGCGTCTCGCCGCGCACCCACGCGCGTGGGTGCGGGCCGTGATGCATGTAGGCGCGTGATCTGTATGAACGCGCGTGGATGCGTTGCCTGTGTGATGGACTGTGCGTCTTTTCAACGTTAAGAGACTCATTCACGCGCTACGCTTCGTGGTGCGTGGCATGGCAGTGTGTTAACCACCTAAGTATCATTTACTAATTACCAGTCACCCTATCTAGAAAATTATTTACTACACAAAAATATCACAAGTGACTCACGCTCACCGCGGGGCGTATTAAAACATGAACGCATAGAAGAATTATGTTTTTTTTGGCCAGAACAGGCAAATAAGGGAAGAAGAAGAGTTGTAGAAACTGGGGAGTAAAAATAAATATTGAAAAAAAGTTACCTTCATCAGGATCCGATGAGAACTCTTTTGTGTTATTATAATAAAGTCTTATTCTTATCTGTTTCTTTTTATTGGTATTAATAAATGTATGTGTGTATCAGCTTTTATTTAATTTAGTTATTTATCCCTATTTGTTTTTTGGGAAAGTTGTTTGTTATCATGAGTACAATCATGTGTCTAAGGCGATTATCACACTGCCACGCGCCTACGCGCGTAGGTGCGTGAGTTGCGTGACGCGCACCTACGCGCGTGCTTGCGGGAGTGCAGATCTGCATCATCGTGCGAGTTTTTTACGCATTCACGCGCGTAGTTGCGTTTTTTGGATTCACGGCGGCTCTGACTCATTTCATGTAAAATCATGCACGGCACTACGAGACTCGGTGTGCCATACCTTGCGTCTCGCCGCGCACCCACGCGCGTGGGTGCGGGCCGTGATGCATGTAGGCGCGTGATCTGTATGAACGCGCGTGGATGCGTTTCCTGTGTGATGGACTGTGCGTCTTTTCAACGTTAAGAGACTCATTCACGCGCTACGCTTCGTGGTGCGTGGCATGGCAGTGTGTTAACCACCTAAGTATCATTTACTAATTACCAGTCACCCTATCTAGAAAATTATTTACTACACAAAAATATCACAAGTGACTCACGCTCACCGCGGGGCGTATTAAAACATGAACGCATAGAAGAATTATGTTTTTTTTTGGCCAGAACAGGCAAATAAGGGAAGAAGAAGAGTTGTAGAAACTGGGGAGTAAAAATAAATATTGAAAAAAAGTTACCTTCATCAGGATCCGATGAGAACTCTTTTGTGTTATTATAATAAAGTCTTATTCTTATCTGTTTCTTTTTATTGGTATTAATAAATGTATGTGTACATTTAATCGTTGAATTATTATCGGAAGCCTTCAAGTGAAATGTATGATTAGTACTGAGAATTTGCCCAATTTCGGCCATCGTAGACTTCACTTTAATATCTGAAATAGTAACAACAATGAATAATGTTGAACAGAGTTTCTCACGTCACACCTTTCTTTAAACGGTGATAATGATAGTATCTTTTTTATTTTTACCCGACTGACCCGGAAGAAGGGTTATGTTATTCAAGTATGTAAGTATGTAAGTGTGTAAGTGTGTAAGTATGTAAGTATGTAAGTATGTAAGTATGTAAGTATGTAAGTATGTAAGTATGTAAGTATGTAAGTATGTGAGTATGTGAGTATGTGAGTATGTGAGTATGTGAGTATGTGAGTATGTGAGTATGTGAGTATGTGAGTATGTGAGTATGTTAGTATGTGAGTATGTGAGTATGTGAGTATGTGAGTATGTGAGTATGTGAGTATGTAAGTAAGTATGTAAGTATAAAAGTATGAAAGTATGTGAGTATGTCTATTTCTTTGGCACGCTCTGCACTACCTTATAGCATTAAAGTTATATTCAAAATTCTATTGATTAAAAAGCTTTTCTCTTTTCAGATATAGTTTTAGTTCTACGCAGTCGGGTTGTTTGTATGTACAAGTTCGGGTCTAATCTTACAAGTCGAATTTCACCCACTTCCAGTGGTCGGATTTACTTGATATTTTGTATACATACTATATTGGATGACAATGTAAGTACAGTCAACAAAAAGTAGGTACAGTCACCAATTAAGCTTGTATTAAAAATGTTTTTTTAACAAAAACTTATTATACTTAGTTACCATTGTGCAGCCATTCCAGTAAACCACCGCCAACCCTCTGGTACTTCATTACACATGTCAAAGCCAACTTCTCGTTTTCCGTATAATTATAGATGTAGTTTACATCTATAATTTCTGTTTTTTCATCCAGCAAATGTATGCTACTTCCATTTAATCCAGTAATATAAAAATCTGTAAACAAAAACATTCTATTATATTAGTCGTCACTTTTCTCTGTGGAAAAAGCGAGGTTAGCTATAACAGTAAAACTGAATCAATTTCATTTTTCCTTTATTTGGTACTAGCTGTCCCGTGCGGTTTCACCCGCATTCCCGAGGCATCGTATGTTTTCCCGGGATAAAAAGTATCCTATGTGTTAATCAAGAACATATTTAATCTGTGTGCCAAATTTCATCCAAATCCGTTCAGTAGTTTTTGCGTAAAAGAGTAACAAACATACATCCATACTCACAAAGTTTCGCATTTTAAGATTAGTAGGAAGTAGGATGAGTGAGAACTTGCTTCTTGCCAAATTTGATGAGTCCACGTCACTATGTTTTGTTACGATGTCACTTACACCCTATAAGTGGTGGATACGACAATTTTAACCACGAAAAGTACTCATATAATACGAACAACTTTTAGTATAGTGTGATGGAGAATTAATGTCAATACATTACCATAGTATTTCTTGCTGAAAATCTTATTTTTATCAGATTTTTTATTATGTTTATTCTTTGCACACACATAGTTACACAAAATACTCATACCCAGGTATAAGTAAATATTATTAATAATCATTTTGATACACTTTTAACACTGTGTTTCATGAATATTCGTACAAAAATGAATTAAAGTAAAGTATATTTTGTATTTGACTGAATAAGGTAAACCACACAATTATTTATAAAGATACTTGTTTCCAGTGTACTACATGCGGAGACTTCACAATGCTAATGAGTGACTTGTCTATGACGAAGCTTAACTTTTTCAGCGTATTTATATCTACGTCATCACACAGTACAGATAGTATAAAATTGGCTTACAGAATATCTTCAATTATTATTTAATTTGTAAAAAATACCGCTTACCATCAGGCGGGCCGTATGCTTGTTTGCTACCTAAGTAGTATAAAAAAAAAAAAAAAAAAAAAATACACATTTAAAAAAAAAAATGCTGCCGCGGTGATGCATGTTTGCAAAACCGTTACCCCACACTATTATGGGTAAGAGACCCCTTTTCCAAAAGTAACTGATACCTCAGCCAAATTACTTTAAACAACCTATCTGTAGTTTTTTTTCCTATTGATACAAAGTACTTAACAATTGGCTACTCTCCTAAAATGATATTTAGTCCGTCAGTTCGATAATCAAAAACTATTGGACACGTATTTTCTTCGTCAATGATAAAGTTATACAAAGTTAAAGTTCCGCGTGACGTCACATTTCAATACATTTTTTAGCGAAATGTGACGTCACGCAGAACTTTAACGGACTATATCTTCATCATTTTTTGTTTTATTGACGAGAAAAAAAATACGTGTCCAATATTTTTTGATAATCTAACTGACGGACTAAATAGAATTATATATTTTTTACCCAGGAAAGTATCCAACCTCTTTGGGAACCCCTCTCCTAGAAGGTGATAGCCCAAAAAGATTAGCCTTATGACCCTTACACGGACAAATCGGCGAGCAAGCCCTCAACTACAGAGGATTTATGGTAATCTGTGCCTAAATGATAATATGGGTTGTTTTCTGTTGTCCCTATATCGGTGCTGAGGGAAATTAAGGAGTTATCTGCCGTCAATTCAACACACTATGCAATATTGTATAGCTGTAGCTACAAATCAAAATTGGAACTGCTATACAAAGAAAAAAGAAAAAATACGCATCTATTGGCACATATCTTTTTATTTCTTTATCGAGATCATGGTACTGGGTAGAGTACGAAGCTCGCAGATTTGTTCGCAATTTGTCGACTTCAAAATTAATCGAGGCTTCCGGAGACCAGCAAGCGGGGAGCATTTTCTGCCAATGCGTAGCTTAGATATTCAAAGAGGCAACCAAAGAGTATTCAATAACTACGTAAGAAGAGACGGGACTCCATAGAGCAAGATAAAAATAATAAAAATCAATGTGGCAACCAAAAAAAGCCACAATGAGTACTACCAACCTTAGAATGGAATAGAGATGCGCTCTTAGTAGATATTGAAATCTATCGATATCGATATCGATATATATATATATATATATATATATATACTGTTGTAAAATAATATAGATATTTAAGATCCTCTGATTTTGTTTTAGCACTACCAAAACAAAACCAGTGGTACTTTGTTCAGATTATGACTAAAAAAAATATACCATATAATATATTAATATACAGTAAGGTTTGTGGTTGGCGTTTAATTAAAACTACATAAAATTTGCAACTAGACGTTTTATGAAATGCAAATCAAAATAAAAAGTAAATTATCAAGTTCAGGCCCTGATAAGGCACTTATGAACGATACAGTTGACACTACCACTGGTTCGGAATACACTTAAAATGGGTAAGTGGGTGTAAGTGGAATGTAAGCCAAGTCCTCGTTGCCTGTCATTTTCACCCATTTTCGGCACCTAAAAATATAAAAATATCGATATCGAATTCGATAATAAATATTGCACCACACTATTTTCTAAAATATTATTACGGTATTTTCTAGATTAAGATAATATTAAGATGTTTTTATTAAAGGAATTATAGGACTGAATGATATTTTACTGACCGAACTGCATCCAGGGGAAATTTGGCCATAAAATCACGTTTTTTACCATCTTTCCTTTCCGATGTTAATCCTCACACTTCGCATTTTCTATACTTCATTCTTTCTACTTTTTAAACACACTTTCTACTTTCTCACTTCTACTTAGCAATAAAATTAACTAATATCCTGTATAATATTCTGTAATAAGTATAATATAATATTCTGAACTTCTCAAACATTTATATAAAACTGGAGGGAAAAAACAAGTGACAGATGACGTTTAATCATAGAGCGAGACAGACTACGGAAATGAGAGGGTGCCATAAAAGTTCTACTGCGTTTCATTGATTTTTTCTTTCTTCTAAGTCGCGACAGACTGGAGGCAACTACCAGTCTGCTGGGGACCTTGCCACAGGAGACTAAGAAATTTTTTATAGTTTTTTTTTTTTTTTTTTATACCACTAAGTTGGCAAACAAGCATACGGCCCGCCTGATGGTAAGCAGTTACCGTAGCCTATGAACGCTTGCAACACCAGATATATTGTATTTTGTACATATTTGTTGTATATAAAGATTATTTGACAATTTAGCATTTAATAATTTTATTTTATTTATTACATACGGTTTTAAGAAAAAAAATACTAACAAGTAGGCCGTTGACAAAGCCCTTGACTTTCCCGTCCATCCAAGTCACCCTCCACTTTTTCCATCACCAAAAACCCAATAATTCGACACGTAAGCTAAAATTTCGAACCAAAGTATGAGTAATAAATTGCAAATGGGTCATTATTATACGTTTCCTGTTGGTGATTAATAATAAGACGTACATAGAAGGCATGGTTGTGGTTTAATACTGTCCTTGTGTGTTTGAGTTTTATAATATAGTAGCTGTTCCGCGCGGTTTCACTCGCGTTCCCGGGATATAAAGTAGCCTATAATACTCGGGGATAATGTAGCTTCCTATGAGTGAAAGAATTTTTCGAATCCGACTGGTAGTTCCAGAGATTAGCCCGTTTAAACAAATAAACAAAAAACTCTTCCGCTTTATTATAGTAGTTTAGATAGTAGCTGTCACCTGCGGTTTCACCCGCATTCCCGGGATAGTATGTCCTTCTCCATACCATAGGCTATCTGCATGCCAAATTTCTTGATGATCCGTTGAGTAGTTGCGGCGTAATAGCGTAACAAATACTCACTATCGCATTTATAATATTAGGACCGTAAGCATAGATATAACTTTGCAAATTACAAATTTAAAAAAAATACTATAGGTATACAAAATACAATCTAAGATAGATATTGCCTCAAGATTCCCGCTGCTGGCGATCATCGGCAAGTTTCCTCTTTGGATGGACAAGCACGTTGGTGTAAAAAGCCAAATATATTTATTCATGGATGTTCGAGCATTCATCAGACAAATATGAACCGATTTGAACGATTCTTTTCGTGCAAATATATTTTCAATAAAATTGTATAAGACTTTGAGCATATGATGGAATTCCTGATGGAAAGATCACGAATATCGGGACCGAAATATTATATTAAAATGTTTTTAACATTTTAGTTCGTAACGAATCATGAGAGGTATTATTGCAGACTCCCAACGACGCCGAACGTCACTTCAAAAAGGGTGTGAAGAGGTTTCGTCAGGGTCGGCAACGTGCGAGTGATACCCCTGGTGTTGCAAGCGTCCATAGGCTACGGTAACTGTTGACCATCAGGCGGGACGTATGCTAGTTTCCCACCTTAGTGGTATAAAAAAGACAAAATCTCAGAAAGAAAATAATAGTACTAAAAAGAGGGAAATAAGCTTTATTAGGAACTTTACATTATAATATTACAGGTGCGTATAAAAAGCAACTAAAGCAACATGTACATAAGGATGTGTCGTAGGTAAACAGTAAGAACTTTGCCACACAACGCTGCTGCATCGAACATTGATACCTACTTAACTAACTTAAGCTTATACTGACAATAGCACTTAAATATGAACAAGTATGAACTGATATATGTTTAAGTATGAACTTTGTCACCCAACGCTGCTGCAATAACCTAACAATCCTACACGAAGGTGTATGTGTACACACCAATGATATTATAATAGAGATATGCTACCCTCATACTAAGCGGCGTTCAGTTATTGTTGAATTAGGTAAATGAGATAGATAATACGGAACGTATGGTACAGAAAGAGATAGCTGTATGTAGCCACTATGCAAAATTGCGACAATTGTCTGAATTTTGTCTGCAACAATTAGCGTGCGTTAATGTGATATCTACTTACCTCTTTTTATTATAATACACACTCAATATACCTACATAATCGTGTTTGTTACCGAGCTCAGTTCCGTGACAGCTGAATGGATTAAAAAGGGTTTGAAAAAATGGCGTAGTACTTTTCGGCCACCATTTAGAGTTTTTTTTTTTTGCAAATAGCGGTGCACAATAAAACTATATAGGTATATCGACTGGGGGCACTCATACAAATAAAAAAAAAAGGTCTAGGGCTCCGCCCTGCTAATGCAGTCCACGGTGAACTATAGCATGTTTGCAAATATTCTGCAAATGTGTTTTTGTACTCTGGGCTCTTAAAAATCTATACGAATAGCAATAATTTTGAAAAATACTATAATTACTATCAGAAAAAAAACTGCGACCGATCTAAATTCGTGACATCTGCGTACCTCAGCCATAGAGAATTGAAATACATTAATTACCTATTAGACCATTACAACTAAGCAATCACAAAGCGAAAATGCGGCACATCACATTAATCATTTGACAATAATATTATTATATCCACATTTATTAACTGATAAAAAAATAGTGTTTATTTACAACAAATATGTACAAATTACAATCTATATTTAAAATTTCCTCAAGTCTGCCACTGCTTCCAATAACGGCAAGGTACCAAAAGGCTGGCAGCACTTCCTCTTCGGACAGCCAAGCTGATGCGTTGACGGAAAAAGCTCCCCACTTAATGGTCTCCGGATGCTTCGATCAATTTTGATGAAAAAGTGCGGGCATAACAGCGAGCTTTATTAACTTATGTTACAATAGTACCCAACTGATATGGCTTACCGATGTACCTGCGCAGAAAATACTTTTTGTACATTTTCAAAGCGCGGAAAACCGCTTTTGTTCGGCAGCTACCGCCATGTTAGCGCGCGCCGTGCGGAGGAGCGTGACTTGCGAGTGAGACGGAACTAACAGCTGCAGTATGAACCTTACAGTAGTGATCTAAGGTTGATTGTAAGTTTTAAGCATTCTTTCGTTAATCTTCGGGGCCATACTTTCTTATCTGTGCGAACGAAGATTCACGACGCGCCAGATCAGTTGGATAATACTGTATTTTTTTTAAATATAAACCCATATATTTGGTAGGTCGTAACTCAACTGGTAGTTACCTATTTAATTGAGTTACTCAATGTCCTGCGAAAGGGATGCATGTTACAGTACTCATTCTCAGGCTTTTGCAAATTCATGTAATGATGCTCCATGGCCTTCCTCTTTTGTGCCAATTCCATTCTAGCCACTATAGTGTCGAATACTGAATCTCCCATCTCTTGATACAGTGAGTCTTCCTCATATGCATAATTATGTCTGGATACTTTAAAATTTGGTATATAAGCCGGTTCGCTGTATATAAGCGTTTCAGATGTTTCAGTAACTTGCTGACTTGTATTGCATGGATCTGGTCCTAGTCCATCATTGGGTATGTTGACATAGTTCACAACGATATTTGGTTTCTGAAAAATGTATTATATAAATCAATGCTAACCCTTGCAGTGTCACCCAAGTTTCCGACACAAAAAATATTTTATATTTTCTCGAGGGACCAAGCTACTTCATTGGAGATGATTCATATTATTTTGAAATATTTAAACCGTGGATCAAATAGACTAAGTCTAAGTTTCATTTATATAATACAGATGTTGTTTTGGTCGGAAACAAGCGACCCAGGAGCGGTAGTGCAAAATATATATTCCCCAAAAATGGACTTAATTCCATTAAATACTGTAAATATGTTGAGAAATACCTTATTCAATTTGAAATAAAATTACCGCAAAGTATGGTTACTAGGCACGTGCACAGACTGGAGCTAGGAGCAAGCCGTCATCGCCCCACCCCTTTACTCCCTCGTACTCCCGTTGAGTATTATGTCTACACTTTAGCTTATTACATGATTTTCAAATTTTTTTATTTTTTATTTTTATTGTTAAAAAAAAATAAAGTATTTTTTTTATATTTTCTTTAGAACCAGTATCATTTGTATTATCGACCCTGAGTCGCTCGTCGCTGACCAAAACAACGACCTGTATATACAAACGATATTTGGAACAAAAGCTGTAATATGAAAAGATCTTCCACAAAAAAAGCCTTGCTGAGTTTCTTGCCGGAGGTATTCCGAACCGGTGGTAAATTCAACTGTTTGTACCAACTTAACGTTCATAAGTGCCTTACTAGGGCCTAAACTGAATATAAGATGACAATATTTTGATTTGATTGATTTTAATTAGGTAAAGTGAAATAGTGAATAGTCACCTTAGTTCTCTTGTTCTTGTAGCTGATTAACAAATTAATAGCGATGATGATAAGGATGATGATGATAGCGGCAGTCAAC
Organism: Polyploca ridens; assembly: GCA_951394255.1. Taxonomy (NCBI): domain Eukaryota; kingdom Metazoa; phylum Arthropoda; class Insecta; order Lepidoptera; family Drepanidae; genus Polyploca; species Polyploca ridens. The sequence goes on from OX596243.1 coordinate 22,055,540, forward strand.
CAAACCCAACGGCTGTCTTCTGTAATACAATCATAATCATATCAGTCAAAAGATGTTTCTTATACAAATACTTACGTAAACAACACAACAATAGTTAAACATTATTTTAACATATTATCATGTAGTTCTTACCATCTTTGTATAAAAGCCTTATGATTATCTCGTGTGAAATAGAAGTATTATCACGACTATCGTAGAATATACATTTAATTGTTGAGTTATCATCTGAGTCGTGCAATACAAATGAAGCAAATGCGTTTATAATTCCATTTTCTTCAATTCTGGAAGAGTTGACTATTACGTCTGAAAAAGAAATCTCAAAATTACGTATTTCAGAAACGTGATACTGATTTATAATAAGTGAAGCTATAACAAAGTATATTTGGTATAGTATATAAGTATCCTTTTAAAATCCAGTCAAAGAAAAAGAAATATTAATTAGACCTTTGCAAGTATCAACTCATTTTTTTTTTGTTTTGATGCCAATAATATTTTAAAATAGACATTATCATAATTTTAAAAGCAAATAGAAGTCTTCAGCAAACTGGTCTCCGCAAGCATCAATCACAAGTATGACGCATGTGGCAGCCACCGCGCTCTTCGCCACATTGTACAGAAAAAGTAACGTGACCATTATCTACCATGCATGTGATATATTTACTGAATTTAATCGTACCTAATAACTATATCAATGAATGATTTGTTTTTTGAAACACTCGGCAGCGAAGATTTAATATTACATATTATTTTCTTAATCAAATAGACCAACACAGTCACTTATGAATAGTCTGACTCTAATACCGTTCGGAAGGTTGCATTTGCTGAGAAGAGTCGGCAATTAACTCAGCAATTACTGTTTTCAATACAAGCTTAGATCTATTCACATTCCAATCTCATTGACAAAAAAATGCATGCCCGATGTGAATTAGGTACATGCATGTTTCATATTATACTAGAGCATTTATTTCTTACCATCGAATATCCACTTTAGCATGCCTATAGGATTGTATATTTTAGTACAAGTCAGATACAACGTCTCACCATCCGCATACCGATAATATATTTCTGAGGAATATTTTGTTTCTTGATGGTGATTAATTATGTTATCTTCATTTAACCCTGTTATATAAAAACCTGAAACAAGATTATGGTGACTGACATAATACTAAAATTATCAATGGCAATATTTTATCTCACGGATCGTTTGTATATGTGAGTGCGATAATAGCTCAGTGATAGTGACGTCGAATACTAATCGCGGGTTCGAATCCTACTGTGAGCTCGAGGTTTCAGTGAAGGAAAATATCGTGAGGAAACCATAACACGGTGACAGGGTACTTGGTTCTTTGTATTAACTGCATGCCTGGCTACCACCCTAAAGTTAAAAATCTGTCGCGAAGCACCTCGGTGTGATCCCAAAGCTGCACTTGAGAGGCAGTTCCTTTCTAGGCTAATCTATCTGATCTAAATCTAACTGAAAGTGGTGAGTACACAACTCGCCACTTTCAGTTACATTTATAAATCGGAACAAGATAAATAACTATAGCATTGTTTTTTATCACAAAAACTTATTTACCTTTGTATTCGATAGTAATTATAGCTAAACACCCATAATATTTATTTCCTTTCGCTAATTCCATTGATGTGTCGGTACTAATATCGATTTGTTCGTAATTTGTGTATGTACAGTAAAATCTATATTCATTATTAACTTGCGTAGTTAAACTGTTCGCTGAAAAAAAGTATTTGTTGATTGTTAGTTTCACGCACAAATGGCTGAACGGAGTTAGGTGATATTTGGGGCATAGATAGCATATAATCTGGATTAATATGGATCCATCGGGCTGGGGGGCGCCCCACACTACGTTTGCCAAGACGCGGTGTCCCTCTAAGACTTTTCTGCTCCATCGACCGTCGTTTCTGCGGCAGATGTGACCGGCCCATTGCCACTTCAGCTTGCTAATTCGTTGAACTATGTCGGTTAATTTGGTTCTTTGTCGGATGACTTCGTTCCAGCCCGATGGACTGATGACGTCAAAAAAGTGGCCGGACTGGGCTGAATGTGGGCTGAATGCGGGGCAAGAAACCGGAATGAGTGGCGCGCTCTGGGAGAGGTCTATGTCCAGCAGTGGACTTAAAAGAAGACTGATGATGATAATATGGATAGGATACTTTTTATTCCGGGAAAACAATAGGTCTTTTGGGAACACATAGTATGTTAATAAACGTGACGTCATGGGTGTACTATTGTCTATTCTGTGGTCATTAAAAATGTGCTTAAAAACTAATTACCGTTCACATTCTCATATGTTGCTGTAAAATTACGATTACGAAATATCATTGAGCCATTCCAGCCATTTTTTATCTCGCACCGTACATTTATTTTCTCTCCTTCCATAGCTTTATACCAAAAGTATATATTTTGTTTCAAGAGCGTCCCATTTTGATGAGAAGATTCTTGGATTTTTAGTTCTTCAATGTGTCCACGGCTTAGTGTAACACCATTCACTTGAATTTGGAGAACATCTGTTGAAGTGAAATTAGTCATAAAAATAATAGAGCATAGCGTTTATTCGCTCAAAGAACAGCTCGACTGGGGAAGTGCCTCCAACTTATAGAATACTGCAGCTAAATAAGTTTATGTTGTGTTCCTGCGCTTGAGTAAGGTCGCCAGAACTCATTGAAATGAAATGAAATTTATTCATTCAATAGGCCTTCACAGGCACTTATGAATAGTCGAACTCTAATACTCTAATGCACGATTCGGAAGGTTGAGGGAGGATGGGGGTAGGGTCAGTAACGCGGAGTGATGCCCCGTGTGCTTCAAGCTACCGCTTATGGCTAGCCGCTTACCATCAGGCAGGCTATAAGCTTCATAACCGACTGAGTCGTGTAAAAAATATATAATATTTACCAGTCTTAGGATCAGTATCATCAAGAAAGAAGAAAACTCTCAGAACAGCATAGTCTTTGTGGTATTCAGTGCGACAGGTTATATAATCACCAGAGTTCTTCGATGTAAGCCTCACTTGACCGATCGTAGAAACATTATTATTAGTGATCTCTGAAATTGATGATAGAAACGGTATTATTTATTTATATTTGTCTGATTATGATTTCTTCATGAGGCTCGGCTGGAGAAGTACCTCCACCTTACAAAATATTGCAGCCAAATAACTGAATGTTATATTCCCACTCATGATTGAGGTCGTCAGAGCTCATCGGTGAGGATCAAAAATAGAATTTCGCTTCAGTTTGCTTACAAAATTGACCGATAATATACATATAAATAAAAATAATACATTACCGTATCTTCTTGGTGCAGTCTTAACACGCTGAAAATTAGGGTATGTCATATTTAAAAGTCCTCCACCATGCTTTTCGCACAATATATCAACCAGCTCTCCTTCACTGAACTTGTAATATGCAACAGCATCATAAGCCGTCTCCGAGAGAATTTTTTTCTCAGGTGTCAACTTCATATCGTTAATTATTACCATTAATGGATCTCCTGGAAAGAAATACATTCAGAATATAAGCGAATAATGCTCCATTCGATCTCAAGAGGAGTGCCTCAGGGAACCATACTCGGTCCGCTGTTATTTGTATCATACAGTTCCGACATAACTAGTTATATAAAATTTTATTAACCCCTGAGACACTAGTTCAGTCGCACACAAGAAGAAGTAGGATCTTGACCGGGTGGCGAAATACTCCGATAAAAATAATATCCTGGGATACTGTTCAAACATGGCTATCTTCATCCCAAACTTAGCAGAACTTATACTATAGAAACCAGCTAACTGATATACTACGTAATAATATACAAAATCTGTAGCGTAGTTTAGAAGATATAATGAAACGGATAAATAGACGTGCATAGCGAGTTTATTTTACTATTTAGGTTGTACATATTACTATTTAGGCCCACTTGCGTCAACCTGTTATCTTAATTTGCTCAGAGTTAGTACTAACTTGACATAATATGAACACATAATGATATATTGATTGAGCCCCAGGTAAGCAACTAATTGTTAGCAAAAGGTTAATTGAGATGTCAATTGGCCTTAGAGATTAAAGATATAACATAATAAAAAAAATAAAAATAACTTACAATTGTCATACTGACCCTAAAAGCTGCACCGACAATATTTTCAAAATTATTACTTCACGAGTAATGGTGATTACATGACACGACGAATTTATTAATAAATCTTAAACATCATAGAAGGAAAGATGTAAAGCGAGGATGGGAATACCAAGATAAGCTATATGCAAGTGATGGCAAAACTAGATGTCGTAAGGAGTTGCAGGAAGTTGCAAATGATAGAGCGGAGAGGAGTACAGCGACAAGAGCACAGATCTTAAATATAGAATAAGAGTAACGAAATATTTACCATCCTCGAGGTCAGTTTCATCAAGAAGGAAGTAAACTCGCAGGACATAATAGTGATTGTGGTATTCAGTACGATAGCTTAAATAATCACCAGAGTTATCCGATTTAAGTTTCACTTGTCCAATCGTAGAAATGTTATTAATTGTGGTTTCTGGAATTGGTTAAAAAAAACAGTATTATTTGCCTGGTTATGATTCTTTATGTGGCTGCTAATAACTGAGGCTGATCGCTGATTTGTGCGCTTACCAACTTCAGCAACAACTCTAGGAAGATTGTGGTTAAACACATGGAGGTGCAAGATGAGTGACATTTAAAAGGGAAGATCTTCCGCCAGGCTGGGTCATCGTTTCTGGAGACCGTGGTCCAACTGTAGGTACATGTCGGACAGTTGTACATATCTATGCAGATCGTGGCACCTATCCATCTGCGTGTGAACTGCTTTATGTAGGTGGCCACCACACACAATACACATTACGCATTCCTATCTATAATAATAATTTAAAATACGCCTATTCAGTCTTGCTTTGAAGGAGTCCAAATTGTAGGTAACACAGAAGTATTCAAATACACTTCTGCCTTCTTCCCTTTTGCTGTTCGAATACTAAATGAAGAAGCAGGTCTGGTAAATAATCGGAAAGACTAGGTTTTCCAGTTCTTTCCCTAAATATAACATAATACTTACCGTATATTCTTGGTGCAGTATTTGGGTGATCAAAATCAGGATATGTCATGTTTAAAAGTCCATCACCATGCCTTTCGCACGATATATCAACCAGCTCTCCTTCCTTGAACTTGTAATATGCAAGAGCAACATAAGAATCCGCCACCGAGATAATTTCTTTCTCAGGTGTCAACTTCATATCATTAATTATTATCGTTAATGGAAATTCTGAAAGAGAAATGGAGTGTATGTGAGCTCTTTTGGACCTCAGGTTAATCAGTTCAATAAAAAATTCTAATTTTCTCTATTAAATGAACTCATTGCGAGTTCACCTTCATTGGTTTCTTTCAATTTAATAAAAGATAATTTTTCAAAGAATAAAAAAACATTCTATACATATACCATGACTTTTCTATACTCGCTAGCGACTACGGTGAATATTTTGTATGACAAGCACCGCCTCTAGTTGACACTTTCGGAAGCATTTACACTCAGACATTTACAGGAGATTTTGCTACAATTCAATATTATTTTTAAACACAAAGGTTAATCTATGGTACCAAATGTTTATGCATTTTCTAGATTCACTATTCAGCTGATTTAGAACAAATCACGCATGTATCTCAACTCAACTACTATAGAGTCAATATAAGGAGCGACGTAAACCCAAAGAGATATAATATAAAGGTATAGGTACCTGGCTTTTTCTTGAATTTATCCCATATTGTATAATGTTTACATGAACAGATTCTTAATACAGTTAATAGACACAAATATTTATTTAGTATTAACATTGCAATGTAACATACGTACGTTATGAATGACACATTCGTTTTGACTGAATAATTTATTCACTAATAAAGTTTTTCCTTGTGAGAGCACGGCTATCTCCCGTAGGTAATGTATTATATATGTCACCGTATTTTTGTGAAAACCGTTACTTTATAATCTACCTAGTAAGATTATAAGTAACGGTTACCCCCCCTAAGGTATGGAAAGAAGCCCATATAGTCCCGATTTTCAAAAAAGGTTCACGTATTAAAGCAGAGAATTACAGACCGATCTCTATACTCAACATCTTTGCTAAGATTTTCGAAAGGTTCATTTACGACTGTATTTACCCTATTATACATAACGGTATACCCGAAAGTCAACACGGATTTTTAAAGGGAAGATCTACCGTGACTAACCTTACAGAGTTT